>WOUH02015382.1:0-15642 GCA_009936405.2 Stevia rebaudiana
ATAACCATTTGAGTCCCTAGGGGTATTTTGGTCTTTTAGATAAAATTTAACAGAAAAATCTAACGATGTTAGTAATTTGGACTCAAACGGATGAAAAATGCAAACCTCAGAGTACTAATGGATGAAAATCAAAAGTTTGGACGCAAATGGATAGTATGGTGAAACCACAGGGACGCAACTGGCAATTTACTCTTTGAGAGATGTACATCCTGATACAAATCTTGTTATTTGCATATTACTCAACTAAAAATTAAAATTACAAATACCATTATTCATCGTTTGGAATCTACCTTTAATAAGGCATTTCAAAATATGCAATGTGCCATTTTCTCAATTTTCAAGAGCTTTTAACAATTTAAATTTATTTTATTAACATTTTGAATTCTTTTATATTTTTTATAGTTTTCTTTTAAATTATAGAATGGATTTAAATTTGTTATTATCTAATTACATATTTATTTTATATATTTAAAAAAGTAAGATGCAATTTTTATCCATTAGGTTTGCGATACATACTTAACAGTTTCAGTCCCCTGTTCCACCGTTAACAGAAACGATCTCTAACGTTTCAAGTTTTATCAATTTTCATCTTAACGTTTCAAGTCTTAAAAGTTTTTATCTCTAACGTTTTAATTCTTAACAGTTTTCGTACATATCGTTCAATTCTTAACAGTTTTCGTCCCTAATATTTCAGGTCTTAATAGTTTTCGCATGTTTCTTTAATTTGTATAATCATCAAAAAGGAATTTATATTTAAAAAATTTATAATGAATAACTTAAAAATTCAAAGCATTTGTAGGTATAAAAACGTCTAACAATTATTTTTTTAATTTTTGATTGTTAACAACATAGTAACTTAATATATATATATAAATGCAATAATCAAGTTTTTGAGTGTTGATTATGTAACCTCGTGTAATACACAGGTTTTAAGCTAGTTGCATATATCCGCCGAGTCGTTGATTTTTTTACAACACAAGCTAGGGATTTAGAAGATTCTCATCTTCATTAGTTAGACTACAATTGGAGACTTTGTTGATAAATCGGAGTAAAAAGTTGGTAATAATTTTTTAATAACTTACTGTATGTTACTTTCTTTCACTCATAATAAACTAATACAAATACCTTTTTATCACGTTTCACCAAAAACAAAAACATCCAACTAACTCTATGAAACAACTTTATGAATAAAGATGAAGATCAAAATTAAACAATATATAAAAATGAAGAATAATATAAAGATTAGAATTATATGCTTTATATTGTTTTTTCATAATTTCTAAGCAAGTTTCACGACTTGATTATTTTAATGCACTAAAAACATATATATTTTTTTTCACATTGTTTTAAAATTGTTTTGTTTTACATAATGCTGTTTTGAAATGATGCAATGACTTCTATTTCTACCAAACCAAAACCTGACCCGTTCACACCCTTTAAGCACCCATCATTAACATTGTTCATGTTAATTAACAAACATATAAGTCCACTAATTTCGACCTCCAAATTTATCAAATTTCAAAAACAACAATACTCCACAAACTACCATACATTGCCACTTCAACCTCAACTCAAGTTATCCATCTTTCCTGTAAAATGGCATAAAAAACTTTCATCACGTAACACATTTGACAATTGTAACGTACATAAAAAAAAAAAAGCATAAAAAGAAAACAGGTGACAGTACTCCAGAGTAGATATATAGTCGTCTAACCAATTTATTCAAAAATTCAAATTTATTAAAAATAGTATAAACATTTGTCATCATGTTTCATGTTTAAAACAGTAATTATTTGTGAAATCTTTTGGACAAAAACTGTTTCGGGTCAGCCCAACCTGACCCGTTGGAAACAGTACGATATACTATGCACATAAAGAAAAGTTTTACTTTCTCTTTCTTCTATCAATTGCATTTCGTGGGTCATTTTTGGCTAGCGGTGGTCCAGACGGTGCACCATACTGCATGGGTGAGGGTACTGGTGGTGCAGCCACCGGAGCAGATGAAGCCGCCATGGTTGTAGCCGTAGGTGGTGGTGGTGCAACTGGAGGCTCTGGAAGAGGTCTGGGTAATATATGCTTCAACCGATTATTTCTGTAATTCTTCCAAAAATAAAACTGTTGCCTGTGTGTCAACTCCTAAAAGATCCATGACAAATAAAAAAATTGGAATTAGAATAAATATTTAGAAGTATTATAATAATGTGAAATACATAAATTTGAGAAAGTTTGAAACTTTCTTTATAGGGAGAATTACATATATACCCAATGCAAAATCAAAATTAAAATTACATATATTCCCTTCATTAATGAAATTTTTAATGACTAATATACCCTTTAAAAACAAATTTTATAACCTTTTTTAAAAGGTTGTGCAGGTGCTCGACTATTCCAACCCAATGAAATGGATCGGTGCGACTGTTTATCTGACTCCCAAATCGATCGGTAACTATTTGTTTATTTTATGTTACTTACATAATAACCACTAAAAGCCAAATCTAAGAGAAAACTAGTAAAAAATGATTAAATTTAACATTTTGAAGTTTTTAGTCATAGAAGGGTAAAATAGTCATTCTTCAAATTGTTTTTAATAAAATAAATCAAAATGGGTATATTTGATATTTTTAAATTTAAGGGGATATATGTAAATCATTTTTTGGGTTGGGTATATATGTAATTTATTAAGTTTGTAGGGAATATATGTAAATATAAATTCAAAAACTCTCTATAATGAAATTAACGTTTAGAAAAATATTCATTATATCAGAACAAATACTTAAATAAAATATTAAAAATATTTAACCTTATTGGCGGGATGTGCCATAGCATTGCGGAAACTTGCATTTTGAAGAAGTTCCAGAAAGTAGAGACAATGTGGATACCTGTGATCCTCCAAAATAAGGAGATATTAATTAATTAATTAATAAACTGTTAAGAAATGAATGCAGAAAATAAATGTATAAAAATACAATACTCACATAATATATTTAATGTATTCTGGTCGTTGCCAGTACTGAAGGTACTTCAAGTAGCCTATGAAAGCTTCATCTTCAAAGTATCGGTTTTGAGCTAAATCTACATAAAAATTTCTAATTATTAATTTTACCCAATCGAAGAAATGATTATATATTACTTCATATGAATATTTCTCACGAAATAAATTGATAACGACTTGGTCTAAATATTTAGGGTTCTCAATCATATTTTTCAAATTTCAAATATTTTAAAGATTTAAAATAACTTTAAAGCACAGTATTTTATTAATAATAATATTTGATTTTATATTGTAACTTAAACTTACAGTGGATGTAAGTTGGATTGGCAAGACATTGGACAAATTCAAGTTCAAGCAAAAATCTTTGTCGCCCATCATCTGGATCCTTGTATACATTTTTGGGTCTGAAACATAATTAGTAATTTATGATAATTTATATTAAGAAAATATGGGAAATAGAAGCTTACTGGCTGTTATTATTTGAAGATTCAACAATATCTTGACCTGAAGCCATGCAATCGCGTTCCTTCCTAAGATTTCGATATAAAACGCACAAATGTATTTTCAGTAAATAAAAAAGAAAAAGAAAAGGTATTAGTGACTGACTGAAATAACATCCCAAAACACAAAATAAAAGAGCAAAAATAGTTAATATTCACAGATAAGTTAAAGAATGACAGATAAACCTAAATACCTAATATACATTCAAAACCGCAATCATCATCCACAATTTCAATATCCCAATGCAAATATGCACCTTATAACGATACACCATATTAGTTTAGGGTTTTAACTCAAAATCTGGTCTTTCGATAGAACCCCAAAAATCAAAAAACCAAAACATGTGTTTCAATTACCAAATTTTAGGTCGAATCGTTTACGGTAGAACCCAAAAAATCAAAACCCAAAACCAACACCTAATCCAAAATCGAGATGAACATATTCCACTAGTCAATCTTTGTTGACAGACGCATTCAATTTCTAATTATTGAAGCTGTAATAGATAAATCAGAACCAAAACTCAAAAGCAGAACTCTTAACATTTGAATCTGAGTACATCAATGACCCGACTCGATGAATCAGAAACAAAACTTAAAAACCAAATTTTGGTAATAAGACCAACCTGGAATCTGCTCAGTGAATCAAAACCAAAATCCCAGAATGAGTTGATGAAAACCGTTCTGTTCTTAGACCTAGCCCATCTGACCGGTTGTTTTGTTCTATTTTTACCCAAATCAAACCACACATAGAAATTTTTTAGTTCAAATTAGCCCAACTTACAACACATAAGTTAAAATCGGAAGTTAAAACTTCAAGTAACACAATATCTGAATCAAATTGTAGAATAACATAGATTATTCTGCTAATTGAATTGACAAGCTTTGCCAGTTACAAACAAATTTTAACAAAATTAAGGAAACAGAGATCAAGAGATACAAATATTTACAAATTCGAGTCAAAATACAAAGCGTGATACTCAGCAAGCGAAAAAATAGTAGTCACCGTGCGGCTGAGTTGCCGTCGCCAGAGAATGCACCGCCGATCACCGTCGTAAGTCTCTCCGTCGGGCGTCGACTGTGAAAGGTTTTGACGTTTTGTATTAATAATTGGGCTTAAGCCCAATATAAAACGGTAAAAATAAACCCGTCCAAGCCCCGATCCAAATTTAGCAATATTCCTGTGAATGAAAAGAATAACGGTGATACACTGATACCCTTCAATCCTTCATTATCATCTCATTTGTCTATCAAAACACTCCCACTTATAAAAGATAAAATTAGGGGCAATTACTACCGTCCTTCTATAAACTTTATTAATTACGGATATATCTAACCTAAAATTTTAATTACATATATCTTCTTACAAACATAAAAAAACTCATGTATATACTCATTTCGAGTGGGATATATGTAATTTAAGTTTTGGGTTAGGTATATATGCAATTATGTTTCAAAATAGGGGGATCAAGAAACGTATGTAGTGATTAATATCAACTCATTAAAATTTAAATAGATTATGTGGAGTGGGGATGATCATAATCGTCCAAATTGATCGAGTTGTTCAAATCAAAGCAAGAGGGTTTGAATGGTTTTAAATACATGTAGTCTGGTTTAACATGATTATCTATTTGTATTTTTTTTTATTTTAGAAGTATAATGTTATGCATATTATATTTATGAATAAGATAAGGAATAAAAAATAACTAACCTTGAATGTAATAAACAAATAACTCATTTCACATCATTTAATATGTGATATTCAGATTTTGTGGTTAGAACCAATTAACAAGATTGCCTTTTCTATTAGAAAAGAGTAGTAAACACGTGACAACATCTCATTCAAGTTTCAACCTTTTACAACCATTAGATAGTGGTTATTCAATTACTATACTTAAGGTTGGTTATGGGTAATTCCAAACCGTTTGGGCCTATATGAATAATCCATATTTCTAAAAATTGAAAACAAATTATTCTTTTAAAGAAAGTTGACTAAACTGCTAAATAGTAAAAATTGGTCTTTTCGGCTAACTCAAAATTATATCGTTAAGTTAGTTTTTTTTTTTTGTTTCTACTAAAATCATAGGTCATAATTAGCCTAAGGTATAACATTCGGTTTGTCGTATTACTAGTATTGTCCGCTTTGTTTGGTCACAACTCACGGATTTGCTTTAGGTTGATCAAATAAAAACTTCCATTAATGTCACTCGTTCTAGATCTCTCATGTTTACAACCGATTCTAGATTTGCCGAGGATGTCACACAAGATGTCATTAGAATCAGATGAACAAGAGTGTAAAGAAAACTATTCGGTGAGTTAAAAGAAAACTTTTCTTTTATAGGAGAGTTATTGTCATGATTACAACTTTGTTAAAGACTATATGAGCATTCACATCAATATCTCCATCTTTATCTCTATAATTCACTAAAAATTACTACATTTTCTCTTTCCAATTCAATTAAATAATAATTTTTTATACTTTTATCACTACTTTTCTCTTTCATATTCAATTAAAAAATATTTTTTTCTCCTTCATATTTAATTAAATAATATTTTGTATACCTTTATTACTATATTTTTCTCTCTCCAATTTACTTTGATGACAATGTTTCTCTATATTTAAACAGTTTCATCAGTTTCTCTATATCTTCCTACTCACAACCACTATTATACTATCTCTATAATATAAAGATTTTACTCACATAAATTATCGAGTCGGATTTTGAGTTAATCGGTTTATTTAAATCAGATTATTCGGATTTCAGAATTTTGAATCGAAATACGAAACGATCCGAATCCGAATTGAGTTATTCCGTATCCGAATTGAATTGGTCTGAATTGGCAATCGGCTCGAATTCGAGTATATCCGATTAACTCGAACAATCCGAACAACTCGAATATGAAAAACCTCATGATCTTGTTCCGTTCATCAGATCCTTTTCATAAAATTCAAATATGATCAAATTCATGTAATCTATTTTACTTGTTGCATCAAATTTTAAGCTAATTTTACATTGCTCCACTGTGGACAGATAAGGACTATGAAAAACGAAAATCAAGTACTTGAGCACTTCATATTCTATTATTACATCAATTTCTGATCGATAAAAACAAAAATCACAGACTCAAACTCATTATATCCAAACAGTTACTAACTAAAACTCAATTGCTAGTATAATACAACCCTAACAACATCAAACTGAAGTGAGAAATAAGAACGTTAAACTCACCTCCCAGAATTTGTGTCGCGTCAAAACTCGAAGGGAAGAGGAAGACTTACTAGTAAAAGAACAATGTGTCGCCCTCACATACTAGCACCCTGAAGATCTTGAATTTGTGATGTCTGACTATCTTCATTGCATACTCGCTGGTTCGATTTTTGGGTTTCAAAATGGTATTGCGGAGTGCTGAGTTAGAAGAATCTGAGATAAAAGTAATTCGTACCAGGCCGGCCGACGGTCGTGCATAGTCAACTAAGTCAAGGTAGGACATTGGGCTGGGACAGGGGTGTTAGGCTTGCTTACTACTTAATTGGATTAATCAATTTAATCAAATATCAAACCAAACTACTTAATCGAATTCGAATTCATCCGATCCGAAATCCAAGAGTAAGATTCGAATTGGTTTTTTAATTTCGAATACGATTCAGGCATCGGTATTTTTAATTTCGATTATTTTGAACACTAAAAAACATTTTAACCCTTGTTATTATGTCACTTAGCCTAAAACATTTAATAATAAAATATAAAAAAAAAAGACCACTTCTAAGTTCTAATACCACAACCCCTAAATCGAACGACTGCCGTGTTCTGCAGAGACAGATCAGACATTAAAATTATGGATCACACGGCGGAGCAAGATCAAGAACACGAAGTTTACGGCGGTGATATACCGGACGACGGAGAAATGGACGCCGATATGGAGATGTCGAGGAACGAAACGGAAGGCGATGAAAACAGTAACAGCAAGGTTTGATTATTGTTGTTTGGGGATTGAATGCAATCGAGTGAAGTCATTTGAAGCCCTAACTTAATTTCCCTAAAATTATTCTATTTTTTTCCAGGATTTAGAGGATATGAAGAAGAGATTGAAGGAGATTGAAGAAGAAGCAGGCGCACTTCGAGAAATGCAAGCAAAAGTTGAGAAGGAGATGGGCTCGGTTCCAGGTTTCTGTTCTACTTTGGTTATTTTTTTTGCTTTGGGTGCATAACAATGTTGTGTCGTTGAGCTGATTTTGTTATCTCTATCTTTGTTTGGTCTTCTTTCATGAAAATTATATCATTCATAATTGGGAAACTGTGCTTTTGCTCCATTAGAAGTAAGCTTATGGTGCTAGAATTTGAGTCTGAGATGTTACATTGATCATAAAATAAAACCATGTTTGGCGGTAGTTTAGGTTAGTACTTTGTTGCTGCTATCAACCAATCCCCCATGGTTTAAAATTCTTGCAGAATAAAATTCAAATATTATTCGGAGTGTTTGAACTAATCTTTGGAGACTTTGTAACAGAAAAAGCTTGATTTAAGCTTCCAACAACATTGTGAAAGCAGTTGTGTCTTCTAAATGCATACTTAACGTGTCTGTTATGTAACTTATCTTGTGATCATTTCTTATCTCTGTATACTTCAGTTGATCATAGTTCAAGCACTTGCTAAAGTTACTGTTTAAAGATTTTTATTAAAGATACTGTTAATTAGATATTCAAGCCCATGAACAACTGAATAAGTTATTAAGTGGTTTATCCAATATTAGCTATATCTGTATTCGAAGATACACAATCAGTCGTTGTGGCGCATGCTTTATTTTAACATTTACAACATGCAAATATGCAATCAAGACTTAAATGAACTAATCACAAATGGGATTTACATTTGGTTAAAATTAGACAAATAGTCCTGTGTTGCTTTCACTTCCTTTATGTTTAAAAAATTTATTTTTGTGATCTATAAAGTAAAACATCTTATCTGGACATTCTTGTGTTTACATAACATTATTGTTGTTTTTTTTTATTATGGGATTATCAGACGATTCTTCTGGTGCCTCTGCAACTCTGGCTGAAAAAGAGGAGGCAGATGCGCGCTCAGTATATGTTGGTAATGTGAGGTTCTATCACCTTTAACTTTTTTCTTATTAAACATATTTTACTGTTGATATTGTTGTATTAAAGTTTTAAACCTGATAATATTCTTGTATTCAGTATTTTCATCATCAATAATTGTTATTTCGCAATGATTGTTGAGATCAGTACATATGCTAAAGCAAGCTAATTTCTTTTAAATGTGATAAGTAACATGGTTGACTTTTTGACCATCAAATTCTTAGTATTATCCCACTATCATAGATTTTCCTGCCATATAGTTAAAACTCAAAACAGTATTACACATTGATATTAACAGACTCCAACACCTATTGATCATTTGATTTCTATTATTATTATTATTGTAAACACTTAGAAAAAGAATAACTTTTTACAAAACTCTCAACTTCAGGTAGACTATGCATGTACACCTGAAGAGGTTCAACAGCATTTTCAATCATGTGGAACTGTAAACAGGGTGACAATATTAACCGACAAATTCGGTCAACCGAAAGGTTTTGCTTATGTGGAATTTGTTGAACTTGAAGCCGTTCAAAATGCAATACTTTTGAATGATTCAGAGTTACATGGTCGCCAACTCAAGGTACTAACTAACTATATTACTTTATTCACTTTATAATATAATTAAATCTGTGTCTAATTTTTTATCAATTTGCTGATTAACGCGTGTAGGTTGCTGCCAAACGAACCAATGTTCCTGGTATGAAACAGTTTAGAGGGAGACGGGTCAACCCGTATCTTGGATTCAATCCACGAAGGCCTTTTATGCCACAAATGTACTCTCCATATGGATACGGGTATGTATCTGAATCTTTTCTTACTAGATTAAAATTTTTATTCTGATTATATGTTCCTTTGATAATAGTAATCATGTGGATAATATTATTTCTAAATTTTTCTGATTCCTATGATGAAAAAGCTATGCTACGTTATTTTTTTGGTAATTTTAGTTTTGATATATGTTGCATTACGGGTAGGTTGGGTAACAGATCAATAACAATATAGGGCTAAAAAAGCATGGATTAAAAATTTAAAATTGCCAAATCTTAAAACGGGTCAAATGGGTGTTGTGGTACAAGTGGGCTATATTGTCAAAAGTCCTCAATTTCGGTTCATAATTTGTTCTTAAATTATGTAGAATAAAAGAAAAGAAATGAGTGAATATGACGTGTTTTAAAAACAAAAAAATAATGTATAAGTCATACTAAGGAGATTAGTTATAACAATAACGCATCTCAATTGCCATATTTTTAAGGTTAGTTTTTATATTAAATAAAGATAATCACTTGGACCCTCAAAATACCACCATGTTGTTGCTCGATCTGTTAGCGATAAAAATATTTTTATAAAATAGTTGTTAATTTGTGATGTTTGCCTTATTATTTAATTGCATCTTATATTGAAAGTTCACACATGTTGTCACTTTGCAGAAGGATTCCAAGAGGCAGGAGGCCAATGCGGTACCGACCGTATTAATCAAGCTGCAATTGCTCATACGAGGTGTTAGATGATGTATTATTATTATTATTATTATGTACTATTGTTTTCATTTGCCAAGATTGTCTGCACGTTAACATGTTTTTAAACCTAGAACCCATAGTCAGAAAATGAAGCTTGAATTGTCTTTTAATTTAAACTATAGTTCCCATGAATTTTATATCATCTTTGAATCACATTTTAAATAAAACACAACTGTGAATGTATAGACCCTCTTCTACAATATGTTTCACATATTTTAAATAAAACACAACTGTGAATATAAGTGAAACAATGTTTTATGTAATACCACCTATGATTCGCTATGTCATAATTACATCAGTATTAATATATTATAAAATTCCATAATATCTGATCCTTAAATTTTTTTGGTGTAGCGACTTTTTTTTAAACTGGTCCAACTATAGGTGGTCAAAAACTCGTTTTCGATTTCCAAACGACTTTGTACCCGTCCAGAGCCTTAAACTTGTTTGTGGAAAACTTAAGTTAACCCGTCTTGATCCGATTCCAACATGCACTAAACCAGTTTCAACCCGACATAATTCCTTAAAAACGAATTTGACTTCATTTTGTGAACTATTTTTGACGCACTTTAATTAATTACCTAATACATTACAAGTTTACAACCCTTTTATGGATGTTTTATTGACATATAGTTTTTAGTGGTGTAGGAATCCCTTGTTCATATGAGCTCACTTGGTTTATTAAAACCAAACTTTGTCACAAGGTGACTTTTCAAAATGACTTATTGACTTTTCAAAAAATCAATAGGTAAAAGAAAAAAGTGTTTGTCAAATCTATAATCACTTTCAAAAATGAAATCTATAATCACTTTCAAAAATGACTTTTTGTCAAGGAATAAGCAGTTTTTCAAAGGCAACAAATCCTGGCTTTTCAAAATGACTTATGGCTTATTGTCATAATATTACCAATCTAGTCCAACCATTTACCGAATCTAACACCCACCACCATCGCCACCACCCACTGTCGTCGACCATTGCCACCAACCTTTACCAGCCACTGTCAACCACCATTTCCACTGTCACACAACGTCACCCACTACCGCAACCACCCACCACCGCCACCACTCACTGTCGCGACCACCCACTACCGCCACCCAACCTTCAACCACCATCTACATCACCACCCATTGACACCCACCATCGCCACTGCCACCCACCACTGTCACCCACCACCACACACCATCGCTACCCACCACCACACACCATTGCTAACCACCATCACCACCACCCACCACTGCCATCACCCACCATCTCCACCGTCATCCAACAACACCCACCATCGCCACCATCATCCAACAACATCCACCAGCTACCCTCACCACACACACCACCGCTATCCACCATCACCACCATATATGATAGTTTAATAAATATGTTTGATTCGTTCAACATGCATGAAAGAGTTTAGTAATTTGTTTCAAAGTTTGCGGAAGCGTATTATCGAATTTTTTTTTATTTTACGTGGAAACATAGTTGACCCAAGTAAATGCGAAGATATAAAAGTGTCGTATGCAAAACAAGGCAGAACTTTCCAAATCTAAAATACAGATACAAGTTTTAATTCGTTAAACAACATCGCATGAGACAACGCCTAGTCTTATGCCTTAGCGTGCTCCGTAGTTACTTGAGAAAACATGTTAAAAAGTGTCAAGACAATGTTGGTGAGTTCGATTTCACATACTTATTTAAACATATAAGTC
The DNA here is from genome assembly GCA_009936405.2 of Stevia rebaudiana. Classification (NCBI taxonomy): domain Eukaryota; kingdom Viridiplantae; phylum Streptophyta; class Magnoliopsida; order Asterales; family Asteraceae; genus Stevia; species Stevia rebaudiana. The sequence goes on from WOUH02015382.1 coordinate 11,808, forward strand.
AAGTTGCAAGTTTTCAAGTCGTAGGACCATGTTCATAAATAAGCACTGGGAATTATGATTGCGAGTCATGTATACACTTTATTTTAGCGTATCACAATCAAAGATGGAAACGTTGGCCTTAAAAGTCAACTGTCTTCACCTAGACAATGATTTGTGGTTAGGACAATATTGCACCCTGCGTGATATCTCATCGCCAGGTAAAGCTTTTGGGCCCAATAGTACTATTAAAGAGCCCCCCGCTGTAAGAGTAATTAACGGTTTGATATAATGTAAAGGACTTCCTGATAATTAGTGACACTAAAATATACAAGATTTTTAATCAAATTATAACATGTCCAAAAAGTTTTTTTTTTGTATATTTCTCACCCAAAACATTAAGTGGGGCTCTAAATCACCTGTTGGTGAGCTTGAGTGTTCATGTATTTTCAAATAATGTGGTTACACCTTCCTACTAAGCGAGACATAATTCATATAGGTTAAATTAGTACTGATTCATTAAGTTTGTGTATTGGTCCATATGACCCATTATAACCTCAAACAATCCCGTTTGTTAAATTGTTTGAAAAGACACGTTCAATTTAAGGTGTTTGACTTTTGCTGACCAATTTAATTAAGTTTGGATCTTGTTGACTCACTGTGACAAAGTGTAGTGTACTGACCCAATGACGTGTTGGTGACCCTTTTGTATCTTTAAGTATTTAGTTGGGTGAAAATAAAAATTTCTAAGAGTTTATTATTGTACAAATTCTGTCAAAAACTTTTCTATTATTTTCAGAATTTATTTGACCATCCAATTGATCATATTTATTGATGAAATTTTGACAGTTTGTTCCCTACTGTCACACCTCTCGCCGGGCGCGACCCGATCGGTACCAGAATGCATCAAACTGTGGAAGCGACTTACATTTAAATAACATATAGTTACAACTCTTTACATAGACATGCAATTTTTACAACTTTTTAAACTTTTAATACAAAACACATGTACACTAAAACAAGGTCCCAATTCTCGTCTTCTTCCAGGCTCAGAGTTCCTGAACCTGTTTAGACTTCCAAGATGCAAATGTCAAATGCCAACGTCATCTATAAGGCTTCCTTATATCTCTATGCCTTGGGTAATCTTGTACCTGTCAAATGTATCCTGAATACGAGTGAAAATAAACTTCAGCAATGAAATTGCTGGTGAGTCGTGACCGGTGACTTTAAGACCTTTTTACATACTTGTTCTACTGAACATACCATTTGTAAATCGTAATTCAATAATAACATTTAACTTAGACTGGGAGCCCTTTTTGGCCCAGACCACAAAATCATAAAAACATTAACATACATATTCATACTTTCATTTCAAAACGTTAACATATGTATTCATACTTTCCTTTAAAACATTAGCATACGTATTCATACTTTCGTTTCTTTCAAAATCATTGGCACCCTTCTGGGCCCGGACCATAATAACATAGAACATTATACATATGTATTCATACTTTCGTTTTTTTTCAAATCATTGATACCCTTCTGGGCTCAAACCATAAAACATAAAATATTATCATATCATACGTATTTCTGTCATTTAAACATTAACATAACATACTTTCATTTCTTTTAAATCAACGGCACCCTTTTGGGCCCAAAACATAATACATAAAACATCACCATACATATGAAACCGTAGAAAATCAAATCTCCCGCGCACGAGTCTGCTAATGTATACGCGACCTATAGTGCACCGGACCTCACAAGGACCCGATCCCACTCCTCAACCAAGGTCTCCATAATCTATTCGGTACCGACTAGACGCATATACACCCCGAGGCCTAAACTTACAGCCCTAATGATTTGCACTGACCCCTAGCGCTGTCACCCCGCCTCTTCTTACGGAGGGGCCGAAACTACCGGGTCCATCATCCTTTGCTTACCATCAAATCGAAAATCGAGAAATCATGTCATAAATCATATCATAAATCAATAACACATATCAACTTCGTAAATTCACATTTCAAACACGTAAATCATATAATCCTTATCATATCGAATACTAAAATTTACATCTCATAAATCACATAATCCTTATCATGTAACACAACATAAATCATTCGTAGAATAAACCTTGAAAATAATATCACATATAAACGTATAATCATTGTCATATAAAATACGCGTCATATAAAACATTTCATGAAAATCCCATTAAAAATACTTATGCCTGTAAAAGCCTTATCATAAAAACTCGTCATAACATATCATAACGTATATTAAAAACATACTTTTGCTTAGTAATACCTTTGCTCGTATACAGCCCCAAAACATTTTGAAAACATTAAAAAATAAAAAGAGGAGGCAAGTCACACTCACCTCTGGTCCTAAGCGTGTTTCCAAGCGTTATAAGCTTTCCTGTTGAGTTATCTATTCATAGCACAAGATCCTGTCATATATCAACGATCATCTTCGGTTATTACTGATCATCTTGTTTCGCGTGTCTACTCTGGCGCATCCAGCCCTCAAGCGATCTCACACGTCCTCACACGTGTTATATTCCTTTAGTTAAGTTTCTCTTTTAATACTTTCAGGTATTTACTTGTACATATGAATTACCTTCACCCGTTCTTTCTTTTATTCTTTTAATTATCAATACTTTGATAATTATCATTTATTCTTAGACTTGTGAAATCATATTTACAAACACTTATTATTTACCCTTTTTGTCTTGCTTTATAAAAGTACTATCTTTCATATATACACATATCCATATTCCCTTGAAAACTAGTTATTAATACTTGCCTCATATTATATGCGTACTTTGTATAAATCCTTAAATAATAATTCTTGAAATACTCTAACATTTTCTAAAACTCGTTTCATTGTAATATCATATACTTTTGTTAAATACTAGCCAAATGCTTAGGAAGTATCATATACGATAAAGTACTTGTTTCTTACAATTGTTATTACTTGATCAATTACATAGAACAATACGATTAATCTTTCGTCAAATACTAGTATGTATTAAAATATGCGTTTATCACAATTTTTCATACATTTGTTTATAACACACCGTACTTTGTCAATTACTTGAAATACCAATAAGCCATAGCATACATGTTTGTTATAAATTAGATTACTTAATCAAATACACAAAATATACTTTTTTTGTTATCAAGACTAGAAAGCTTGAAAATCACACTTTAGTAAATTTTTCATAAGGTACACTTTACTAGAAATTTTTTACTAAAGATTTTTTAAATATAAAGAATATTATTTAAAATCTATTTATTTTCTTGTTTATGTATAAAAAGAATATATCATAAATATATAGCTATTTTAAAGTAGTGAAATACAAATAAAGATGGAGAATAAGATGTGATAGATTAAACAACTTCAGTCCGGCTTAAAGTTTTTGAAGGTCCTAAACGAAGAAAATGAAATACAAGAAAATGTGATAGCTATTTTTGAAGAGCCTATGTACGTCGTAAGCACAAGAAAATGAAATACAAAAGGTGACGAAGAATTTGTGAAAATTTTTTCTAAAAGAATTATTATGAGGAGATTACTTGATGGACTATTGCGTGTTTATTCTTTTAACTTTGATCATACAAATAAATGGATATGAACACATACTTGAACAAACAAGCCTGTTCAACGTTTTAATTTATTTTGTTTATTTAGTTCGTGTTATTTTTAAACAAACATACATGTTCATGTGGTAAATGGTGTATCCCCCAACCAAAGGTTACGGATTCGATCTTACGTGACTGTGATTTGTTGTAGTTGTATTAACCGATAGCAATTGAAGTTACGAAGAAACGCTTTCAGATCAATTAAATTGGAGTGTATA
>WOUH02015391.1:0-15640 GCA_009936405.2 Stevia rebaudiana
GCGGGGCGGTGTTTCGGCGTTATGAGGGCGTCGTCGTCGGTGGTAACGCCCACAACGGCTCCCACACCGGATAGCCTTATTAAAAATAGATCATTTTACATATTAACATACTGTCGTTTTCTGATCCGTCTCCCTATCTTTATCATCTTTCTGAAATATGAACCAGGTAAGAACTTCTTTGCTTGTCGTTTCCAGAGCTCTTCAAACTTCCGTCGGCCGTCGTTGCACGACTGTCTTTTCCGAGTCGGAAACTTTGAACTTTCTTCATTTCTTAAACTACATATGCCTTCATGAAGACAAACAAGAGGGTCAATGTACAGAAAAACTCCGACGAGTACTCAGGTTAAAGGAAAACTTGGTTGGCCGGACGGCAGAGGGTCTACGGACTCACTCATCCTCTTGTAAATCCGCCGATTTCCGATGATTGATAGTGAAGAAAATACATCATCTTCTAAGAGAACCACGTCTCTTAGTTTGTAGTTCTAAACATCTTATAGTTGTACTTTTCAATGGTTTCAAGACTAGCTTCAATTGGATCTCAATCCGGTTACAAAGTGTTTTTTTCATATAAATTATTATATCACATGCTTCCGTGGCGCTAAACTTTACAAAAGCTTAAAAGGTATGCTAAAACCCAAATTTATGTGTGTAAACCTTAAATATATAAAATGACTTTTAGAGATAGGTGACAATATTTTTTTTTTAGGTGATACTATGTCAAATTTTTTTGATAGTTAGAGTCAAAATTTCTTGAGGTGGGTCGAGACATAAGATCTTACTCGTACCAAAATAAAGATGAATATTCATAGAATGCGGGCGGACGACCTCTACGAGAACATAGGTCACCCGTTTTATAATTTAATTTTAGTCAGTACCTAGTAGAAAATTAAATTTTAGTGAGGGTGTTATGGTTAGTGTTAGTGTAGAAAATTAAATTTTAGTGAGGGTGTTATGGTTAGTGTTAGTGTTAGCGGGTTAGCAAGTTAAATTTGTTGGACGAAATAATAGTAATATATATTTATATCTCTCTCATGATTTTTTATGTAATTATATTGATCAGTGACCTTATTACTCCTACGAGATATGTAACCCTTATATTATTATGGTGGATTTCCCCTTCGGTGTATATAAACAAGATAAAGTTATCTAATTGAAGTTACTAATTTTCTACATCACACAACCAACAATCACAAATTCTCTCATCTCTCTATAATTTGTGATTGTCCCTCAGTGCCTCTTGATCATTAATTCTATTCAACCATACACCTTAAATAAGAACCAAATCAAGAACCATAGTTGTTATCAACACTGGATTCAACAGCTTAACAACTATAATCTAATCTTATCTATTATGTTTATCATAGCAATTAAACAAACAAACAAACATATCCAGTAAAATCCTACTAAAATTATCATAATAAATCATGTTTCTATATTAATTGATCAACAAACTCCACACATAACATACCTAGTAAAAGCCTACTAAAACTATCATAATAAATCATGTTTCTATATAAATTGATCAACAAACTCCACACACAAACTCACTAAATTTACACAAATCAAAACAGTTATATATATATGACAAAAAAAAAAAGTTACAGAGAGATAACGGTTAACTCACAAGTCTACAAGGTCGACAAGAATTTGATCCACTAAACTAAATAAGGTTCTGAATGGATAATCTTGGTTTTAATAATTGATTAATTAATAGTTTGGATGTTTAGGTAAAGTAAGACTGGTTATGAATTGTTTGAATTACATTTAGTAAGTTTAAAAAAAGTCCATGGTTTGTTGGGATTATTTTTGTGAATTTGAGGTGGGTTAATGATAGAGTTTGATAAGATTATCAATAGGAATCTATGGTTATTGTTTTGTACTTGTAAAGGGACAAGAATTATAATACAAAAAATCGATCTTTGTTGATATCAAATTTTATGTTCGTGTTATTGGATCTGATTGTCAATAGTTTCCGGATTAAACCGTTTTTTGAGCTCACATATATTATTTTAAAATAGTTGTATCCAATTTTATACCGAGACTTTAAATGATTAGGGGTCAGGGTCACTAATGATCTTTAGCTCATACGACTTCATAGAAATTGTGAGGTCTTGGGTTCCAATCTCAAAAGAGACATAATTTCATGTTGGATCAAGGGGTTTTTCAAAAGGATTGGTCGGGTTTCATTCTTGATGGTGTTCATGAGTGAGTCAAACCTAAAACATTAAAATCAGTATAAACAATTGACATCTCATATGAAATTTACTCACTTAAATACTAGAGCTTTTTCCAAATAGAGTTAAAAAAAATAATTAGGGGTCAAAATGCCCAAAGACTATTTCAAAATAGTCATTGGGCCCGAAATGAAAGGAGGCTGTCTAATTATTGTGTGTTAGTGCGTATCTGATGCAACGTTGTTTGGATTTACTTTGTAAAGAGGCTTATATTATTGTCGTTTCCTACCCACTCACTAGTGACTAGGACTGTATTTAAAATAAATATCTACATCTTTATTATTATTTTTTATTTTTTTATTAGTAGAAATATTGAAACATTAACCGAAAACGATATTATCATATACTTCTTGTAATACTTTTCACACTAATTCTAATATAAACGTAAATCATTAGTTAATATAGAAATTTTTAACAAAAAATATTAAAGAAATATAACCAACTTTCAACTTTTTTTCAATTAGGTCGCTCATATTTTATTTTTTAAACTTAGACTACTATACTTTCACAAGGTGTTCTACTCCTATACATTTTATGTACGAAATGATTATTAATTATTTTATTTTTTGATTCACATAATTAACCACCTGTTTTAAAAAAAGTAAAAAATAAATTCGTATGACATGGTAACCTAATTTTGTTGATAAATGTATAGGATTGACACACTTATTTAAAGTAAAGTAACAAAATTTGAGCAAAAAAAAAAATATGAGTAACTTAACTAGAAAAACAATATGAGTGACTTAATTGTAATAAAGATGAAATTTGATTACATTTATATAAAGTTACCTCAAGATATTATGAATTACTTCTTATAATATACTTTTAATATTAATTTTAATATTAAACGTAAATAATATAACAACATTAGTTGATGAACATGATTTAGTGATGAATTACTTCCTATGATCTACTTTTAACACTAATTCTAAAAACGTAAAAAGGTTACCACAATCACCGGTAATTCTCATGAATACGGTGCTAGGATAAGGACAGCTTGTGAAAGGTATTTAATCTTCAAGAAGTAAGTAAAGATTTAAAGGTAGAATTGAAACCACTAAAATCTAGATTCAAACCTTAGAATTCTACTAGATGAACTCTGTGTGTTTCATTATTCGTTTTGAAATCCATTAAACTAAAAAACCACCTATTAAAACCAAACTGAATTGTCTTTTCGGTCTTGAAAATCTAAAATCGGTTCAAGCCCAACATCCCATACTATAGTCCCATACTCCCATATACCCTTCCTAACAAACCATATTTTCTTTAGCCGAATCCTAGATTAAGCAAATTTAATCAAATTACATCATATCTGAATGAATTTGCTTAGGATATGTTAAAGCTTGTTGTATAACTTGGTATAATTATAAAAATACACATTTACACACATCAGCAACTGAGCAAAGGTACTGATTCTGTTCCGTCTTTGGGCTCTGCTTCAAGGAAATATGTGACCAACTAACTGTCGTTGGAGCCCAGGTTGATCCGTTTGACCAGCTAGCTGGTTCTTGTGTGGGCTTGGGCCATCCTTTGAGACGTTTTCCACATCACTAGGCACCCTTTGTCAAATCCTAGTTTTTTCGACTTATTGGCTCAATCTGAGAGTCATGAATAATTTTTGAAGTCGATCTCTACATGGTCACCAATCGGCTCCTGTTGCATATAACGCCTCCTCATCATCCAAACGATCTCGGGAATCTCGTGGCAGTAACCGTGGTAGGGTGTCCAGAGGTGGTGGTCGTGGTAGAACCCGTCGACCTCCTCACTATCATTTGTGCCGCACTAACGACCACTATGCCAATCGGTGCCGCAACTCTCTCGTTATGCTACCAATTTTTCACCCCCAACGTCGGACATCGCTACAACGTTTCAAGCCCAATGCCACGTTCGTTTCTCTATTCCTAACTTGTTGACACAGGCGCCATTGATCACATGACCAACAATCCTGGTATGGTCCCAAAATGCTTTGGCTTTTTTGAGTCAAAGGTTCCGTCACTTTTGACAAAAGGGGTAAGCTTATAACACACATTGGTTCTACGTCCATTTCTCCCTATATTAATTTAAATGATATATTGATCGTCCCTAATATTGCAAAGAATGTACTTTCCGTCAGCAATTTGACATCTGATAAAAGATTGGATGTAATATCTTCACATTCTAATTTTTACATTCAAGATTGTCGGACGAAACATGTAATGGCCCCAGGAAGATGTAAGAGCACAAGGAGTGCAAGTCGGGGAGCGTCGGGGAAGCCGACTTGGCGTCCGGGATTTTGCGGGAACACCAACCCCCTCGAAATCGGGGTGGTGAAAAACGGGAAGTTGATGTAATCAATTGTAATTCATTGCCTGCCATGCGTACAAAGTGATCCCCTATATATTTGATTACCTCTACCTAATTATGCTAATAATAAGGAATACAATAAATACAAAATACATTCTAAACTTATGCATATCATGCATATCGTTAACAGCCCCCCTCAGTCACAGCGGAAATGGAATGAATGCATAGACTGGCTTTGAACCGTAGAAACAGGTGACGTGGGAGACCCTTGGTGAATATATCTGCGTACTGGTAGTCAGCTGGAACATGTAGTACTCGAACTGTGCCGAGTCTAACTTTCTCCCGGACAAAATGTATATCGATTTCAACATGTTTCGTGCGTTGGTGTTGTACCGGGTTTTGAGAGAGGTACATCGCAGAGATGTTGTCACAGTAGATAATAGAAGCTTTACTAATCGTGACATGCAATTCGAGCAGTAGATTACGGAGCCATGTGAGTTCAGCAGCAGTATTGGCGACTCCTTTGTATTCAGCCTCGGCACTTGAGCGTGAGATTGTAGGTTGGCGTTTGGAGGACCATGAGACGAGGTTGTCACCAAGAAAAACGCAATATCCCGAGGTAGATCTTCTAGTGTCGGGACATCCACCCCAATCGGCGTCTGAATAAGCGGTTAGAGTGGTCGATTTGGAGGGATAGATTTGTAAGCCCTCATGTATAGTTCCTTTAAGGTAGCGTAGAATGCGTTTGAGGGAGTTGAGATGTGGTTCACGTGGGGCATGCATGTAGAGGCAAACTTGGTGTACCGCGTATGCAATGTCTGGGCGAGTAATAGTAAGGTATTGTAGGGCCCCGGCAAGGCTGCGATAAAGGGATGCATCAGGAAGTAGATCGCCAGAATGAGCACTGAGTTTGTTGTGTGTATCAGTAGGGGTGGTGCTGGGTTTGCAATTTAGCATGTTTGCACGAGTAAGTATGTCTTCAGCGTACGACTTTTGGGACAGAAACAAACCACCATTATGAGATTGAACTTGAATTCCAAGGAATTGATGCAGTTTTCCCAAATCTTTCATTGCAAATTCGCGTGACATCAGACCGATAAAGTGGGTCAGTAACGAAGTATCGGACACGGTTAAAATGATGTCGTCGACATATAGTAGCAAGTAGGCCATGCAATTACCCTGTCGATAAACGAATAACGAGCTATCCGAGATGGTGCTATGAAAACCACACGAGGTTATGTAAGTTGCAAATCGTTGATACCAAGCTCTAGGGGCTTGTTTGAGACCATAAAGTGACTTTCTTAATTTGCAAACATGAGTCGGATGTTGGTGATCAACGAAGCCGGGTGGTTGAAACATGTAAACGGTTTCATGTAAATCGCCGTGTAAAAATGCGTTCTTAACATCAAGTTGATGAATGGGCCATTTATTGGATACGGCGAGGCTAAGGATCGTTCTAATAGTATTAGGTTTAACAACCGGACTGAACGTTTCGTCACAGTCAACCCCTACTTGTTGAGATTTTCCATTAACAACGAGGCGAGCCTTATATCGTTCAAGAGAACCGTTCGCATGAAACTTGTGGCGAAACAACCACATGCACCGGATAATACTCGCATCCGATGGTCTAGGCACTAGATCCCAAGTGTGATTTTCTATTAATGCTTGGTATTCAGTGGTCATGGCATTGGACCAATTCGGATCAGTTAAGGCTAGTTTATGGGATTTAGGGATTGGGGAGATGGGTGCAGGGGAGGGGACGGTGGTGGTGTGGAGGTTGAGTGGGGTTTTGTTTTTAAAAATACCGAGTTTAGATCGGGTAGTCATGGGATGATGAGGAGGTGGCGGTGGAGGTGGAGGTGGAGGTGGTGGAGGTGTGGGGGACGAAGGAGGGGATGGAGGTGGAGTGGGTGTAGGTGAAGGTTGACGTTGCGGAATGGGTGGGATAGGTTGAGTTGAAGTACGGGAAGGGGATGTGTTTTGATAGATGATGGGGGAGAGTTCGGTATCAAGAAAGTTGTAGGAGGTGGGTGCGTGTGGTTGGGTAGTTGAGTAAGGAAAGGTGTGTTCATCGAAAGTGACATGACGGGAAAGAATGACTTTCCCGGTTTGACGGTCTAGGCATCGATAGCCACGATAATTGGAAGGATACCCAAGAAAGACGCATAGGGTAGATCGAGGGGCAAGTTTGTGTGGTTGGGTGGCGGATTGGTTTGGAAAGCATGCGCTACCGAACACACGCAAATGATCATAGGATGGCGTTTTATGATATAGTAAAGTGGTGGGGGTACGAAAATTGAGTGTTTTGGATGGTAGGATGTTATGAAGGTACGTGGCGGTGTGAAGTGCCTCAACCCAAAACGCGGGGGGTAGAGACGCATGTGTGAGCATGGATCGCATGAGTTCGTTGAGGCGTCGAATCATGCGTTCAACTTTCCCATTCTGTTGGGATGTGTGTGGGCATGAGAACCTAAATTGTATGCCATTTGAGGCGGCGAATGTTTTAAAATTGTTGTTGTCAAACTCGCCTCCCATGTCACATTGGAATGATTTGATGGTTCGATTAAATTGGGTAGTGACATATTTAAAAAATTGTGTAAATTTTGTGAAAGTTTCGGATTTAAATTTTAAGGGATAGACCCACGTAAAGTTTGTGAAATCATCAATTAGGACCATATAATATTTATATCCATTTTTACTTAACAATGGTGAGGTCCATAAATCACAATGAACAATATCAAACGGTACTAAAGTGTTAGAGGTAGATAACGAAAATGGTAACCGTTTATTCTTGGAAAGTTGACACGAATGACAAATAAACGAAGAATTAAGTCTATTACAAGAAATAAAATGTTTCGAACTAAGGAAATCCATAATGTGTGATCCGGGATGTCCTAGTCGATTATGCCAAAATGTAGAAGACAAAACATGAAACGCGGAAGCCTTGGATGTGGTCGGATTTGTGAGTGGATAAAGCGGGCCGGAGCTATTGTGACGGGTCAGGAGCTTCCCAGTCTTGAAGTCCTTCACAGAAAAGCCAAAAGGATCAAAAGATACAGCCACATAATTGTCAGTAGTAAATTTTCGAACAGATATTAAATTTTTGATAATATGTGGTGTGTGAAGGATATCATTTAGGTGGAATGGTGTTTGGGAATGGTGTAAGGTGGTGTTTCCTGATCCGAGAACCGGTACACAATTGCCATTACCAACCAAAACCGAATTAATAGAAGATACAGTAGGATCAGTGATCATACCTGAATCCGATGTGAGATGAGAGGTAGCCCCGGTATCCATAAACCATTGTTGATCAGTAGGTTCCATAGACATAGCAGAAAATGCGGCCTCTAGTTCTTGAGCATCCAGGGGGTTCGTTTCAGTCATATGGGCCTGCTGAGTGGTGCTAGTGGGCTAAGGAGCCTGCTGATTTGAGGAGTTCGGTGGTGCAGATGAAGCGGCCCACGGAGCAGCCCAACCTGGTTGCATTGGAAATGGGCAGGGAGGAGGCGGCTAATACGGACCAGCCCAGTAAGGAGGCCAATACGGTGCTGGAGGATATGCAGGCCCGTTCCATCTATTCTGATTGGAGCGGTTTGGGCCGCCACTGTGCTGGGCCGAAAATGGTTGCCGGTTGTGTTGGGCCTGTCCGGTGCGACGGTTTGGAGCCTGGTTCCGATTGTTGGACTGCCGAAAATTACCAGGCCCACCCCGGGGATTTGCATCTCGTCTGGAAGTAGGGTTTTGATGTACGGTGGCATGAGCTTCAGGAGCGGGAGTCGGAGATGTGAGGCTGTCACGGGCCTGTTGTCGATCGACTTCAAGGTGTAGCAAATCAACTGCCTCGTCCCATGAAGGCATGGTCTGATAGATTCGAGCCCCGGTGTGATCAAACTCCGGTGGTAAACCCCGTGCCAACTGGATAACAAGGCGTTGTTCGGTGATTGGACTCCCCACATCTTTCAGTTGATGAAACAATTCTTTGAGTTTTTGACAATAAACATCAACCGATGACACAGATCGAAGTGACAGATTGGTGAGTTGATGTTCAAGTGCAGCAATACGAGATCCCTTGTTATTGAGGTGAATGTGTTTGACACGGTTCCATGCATCAAGGGCGGTTGAATCATCTTCAATAACACGAGATAAGAGTTCATCAGATAGAGATCCGTAGATCCACTGTAATACGATGGCGTCAATCTCCATCCACTGCTCATACTTTGGGTCGGTTGGCGGAGGCGGTAATGTACCGTCGATGTGGTCAGCCACTTTGTAGCCACGAACATGTAACTGGAAGAGTTTAACCCATGCGGAATAGGTGATTTTCTTCCCATCCAAGACCTTGACTTTGGTTTGAATGTTTGTGACGGTATAAACTGGGTGTAGAGAATCGGGTTTAGGGTGATTGTTCTTGTCTCCCATGGCAGACAAAGAAGATGAAGATAGACCGTAGTCTAGGGGTAGGATCGAGTTATAGGTATGATACCATGTAATCAATTGTAATTCATTGCCTGCCATGCGTACAAAGTGATCCCCTATATATTTGATTACCTCTACCTAATTATGCTAATAATAAGGAATACAATAAATACAAAATACATTCTAAACTTATGCATATCATGCATATCGTTAACAAATCCAACTCCACCAAAATTTGACAGCCATGGTTAACATGTTTTATCTCCAAACCAACAGACTTTCTGCCGGTTGATTTCCGGAAGAAGTAGGGTGGTTTGGGTATTGTATAACAAGTGGTTTTGTAAATTAAAGGCGATGTGAAGAAGAAGGTTTTGACCTTTACGAAATTGAAGCCTGATGCTTCAGGAGAAAAACAGAGAGGTACTTGTGCTATTGTTGTATAACTATTTGTAGTATCGAATTCAAAAAGCAAAAGCAGATTGTAAACTTTTTATACAATAATTTAGCTTTATATTTATACCTGCAACATCCACATCTTCTAGTGTCCTTAGATAATTATGCTGCTTCATTTGAAATGAAATTTACAATGTAGAAACTAGCTAGGAAACCATAGTTTTGTTAAACAGTATTTGCTATTTGGTTTAATAAGCCATTATTCGGGCCACTTATTTTGTGTAATAGAAACAATGTTTATCAAAGTAATTAGAGAGAGAAAAATGTAATGATAAATTAATCTATAGATCCAAAACTTGCTTACTATGAATGATCAATCCAATTATATCAATCAAACCAAATAAATCATCACCACTACCACTGGAATCTGGATTGTATACTTGTATTTTTTTTTATTTCACACTAAAAAGGCAACAACTTATTACAAACTTTGTATGACACATCCTAAAAGCTTAAAAGGTAACCTGAGATCATACAAGCAGAAAAAAAAAGTTAATTTTTACCAAGTTTTATTTCCATCACCATATAAACGAAAGAGGCTAAATGCAGATATAGCAGACACAACGAGCATGCTTGCACACGCAAACACTGAACTTGCAATCCCTTCTCCAACCTGTCTGCAGAATTTTCCATACATATCACAAACCTTCATCCATTGAAGTTCTGGTTCCCCAAGTTTTGCAAATGCTGCTGATTGTGCTGCTGCTCCTATTGCTGCCACTAGCAAATATGCCATAATCTGCAATATTATTTCCAATTTTTATATTACTCAACTAGTACAGTTTAAGTAAGGTACTTAAGACTTCATTAAAATGAGGAGGAACAATTCCCACTAAAGACATACCAGATTCAGGTGGGCCAGAGGATTTTCGCACAAGGGTGGGTTTCCTCCTAGAGGTGTTCACAGGTGAGTCAGACGTGAAGCGTCAAAATTAGTTTTGACGGTTCACATCCGGTCTCAGGAAGGCTCATTAAGATTTTGGGTCGTTTGAAATGTTGTTAAAGAAATAAAATGTGCACAGGTATGTTTTTTTACATACATGTGCATGGGTATAGGTAGGGGTGTGCACGGTTCGGATCGGTTATTGCTTAAAACCGAAACCATAACCGAAATATTCGGTTTTTAGCTTTCAATAACCGTTCGGTTTCGGTTTTATTATCGGTTTTCGGTTATTTTTGGTTTTTATATATTTTTATATTTTTTGTTTTTTTAAGTAACAAAACGTTAAAAATGCAAACACCTAGACTAGTAATAGATAATTTATGAGACGATATAAATCCATAGTGGCGAAAACATTTTTTCGCCTTTGTAAATCAAACCGTGTCAACAATTTAACATACTTAATGATAAAAGTTGATTTATGAATACACTATTATAATTACAAAACATATAAAAACTATATAATCATGATATATAAATCTTTAAGAGATTAGTTTATTCAATAAGTACTATAAAGCAATTAAAAACACTAATATATATACATAAACGCATATTAAATTTATATAAACACTAATATATATACAAAAATTATAAAAATTGGGTGATTCAGTTCGGTTATTTCGGTTTTTGAAAAAAGAAAAACCAAAACCGAACCGAATGTTTTGGTTTTTTGGTTTTTTTGGGTTGGTTTTATTTTGGTTTTTGTTCGGTTCGGTTTTTTCGGTTTGATTATTTCAGTTAATTCGGTTTTTCACTCACCCCTATGTATAGGTATGTTTGTATATGTGTGTACACTAATATATACCACAAACAAAAGGGTATTGAGTTGTCTACAAAAAGAGTTGCCTCTATAAGTAAAGCAACCTAATAGGATACACAGATGAGTAGTAATTGCATTTAAGATGAATCCTTGGTCCCGAGAGAAATAAAAGATGACAACATAAGAGAGTTAGGTGTGCACATGAAAATTATTGTATATAAAATTTATTTTGATTCTATCACTTAACTTTTTTATATCCTTTTGTAATGGTCAAACTTTTTTATTTTATTCTACTTTTATTTTCTATGGGAACCTTTTTTTTTAAGAAGGGTAAAGTGTACGTTATAGTATTGGTCATTTTCATGGTTATGGTTTCCATTTTTATCGCAACTTTGGTCCAATGACTCAACATCGTTAATAAATCTGTTAATTCTAGTGGTATTTTTGTCAAATTAGTTTAGATACTAGAGAAACAAAATTAGTTTAGGTACAAGAGATAAAAGGAGTCGGGTTTGCCTCAAACAACCTCTCTATCCCAATAGGAAGGTTATCTTTATCTTACCTCTCATATCATACTTTATGTTTATCAATTTAATTTAATTTTAAAAATATTTAACTATGTGTATATACGATATGCATTTAACAAACTGTATCATGCATTGATAACTTGTACATTAGTTAAAAAGAGTTAAATACCCTCAACCGAAATTTCTTATGATGTTAGACTGAAGTGGCAATAAAGAGGAAGCGACAACAACGAAAATGAAATGACAAAAGTAACCAATTAACATATACAACTACATCGATCCACCAAATTAAACACCATTATACAACATTTTCATAATATAATTCATAATATCTTGTAAACAAGTAACTAACAAAAATTAAGATATGAAATACCTGATCACCAGAGAAAATAACCCAAGCCAAGGGTTTATTGAACAACACACTTCCTCTAAACATGCTCACTAAACACCTAAATGTTTGTACTAGTGAATAAGCCGCAATCATCCCATTAACCACCACCAAAATCCTGTAATCACGAACTTTTTATTATAAAATTCCGTCTTTATCATTTATCAACATGAATAAAACATTACCGTACGTTTAACAAATTTAAAATAATCTTACACAAGAGCTTTCATGTCGGTGAATTTGGCTTTCTTCTGAATGGTGAAGATTTCTTTGACCTGAGTATCAGTAGCCACAAGAAGAGCTGCCAAAACGGCTAACCCAGAAATCATGGTCCGGAGTATGAGCTCGGCTAACCTGACCCTCCGGTCAACCACTTTCAAGTCACTTCCATGATAAACCGGGACATTTCCGGGGCTCACACCAACACCCAAATAACTCATAATCAGATTTGTTGTTGAAGAAGAAGTGATAATTTCAGTATATGAGACCCGACCCACATTAAGCAACGCAAAAGTAAAGTTCCATCATTTAAATAGCCAACCCACCTAACACCAATTTCAATTTATAATTATTTCTCTTTATTGTTTTTCTTTGCACCTCATGAATGTGGTATTTGTCATCATTCGCTTTATTACATTTATGTCAAATGACTCATATCAATCCATTAAAATTAAAAAAATATAGATTTATTAGTTTTATATTTACATATCAATCAACCGTATAAGTTTTATAATTTATGTATTTGTCTAACATACTTTAATATTAAATTTAAGTTGTGTAATAAAGAATCTTATTTTGTGTATTAGATATTGTATACAAATATTTGATTTACATGTTATGTTATAACAAACACGATTGTTTGGGGGTTTGGGATGAATTCATGGAAAAGAGAAGCTTGTTTGTGAGTGTGTTTACTATTTAGGTTAAATTATTTTATTTAGATACACATTTGAAAAGATTGCCTTTTTTTTTGAACTGTCATTTTGGTTTTTTCGGTTTATTCACTTATTTTTATTAGTTTTGTTTCGATGTACATTGTTTTTGTATGTGTGCATAATTAGTATATTGTTATCCATAATTTTATATTAGCAAATTAGATTTTAATATTCATAACTTTGACTCATGCCCTTTAATAACTCCAACTTAAGAAATTGTTATCACCACTCTCAAGTTTCATATCATTTACGTGTGTCAGTCCCAACTAATGGAATCTAACTACGTTAACATATTGTTGGCGTGTCAAGCTAACAATGCATGCTAACATGACAAGAATTTCTTGACGTGAGACTATGTCACGTCAGCAAAATGCTAACGGAGTTTGGTTCCATTAGTTGTATTATGCATAACTCAAATAGAACTGAAATAATCTAGCAAAACTGTTGCGGAATGTGTAAAGACACTATATTCTATCTAGGCTCTGAACGAGCAATGATGTGTTTTTCCTAGAAGTCTAAATAATAAGGAAAGAGGTTGTTTGTGACATTTGAACCAAATCGAGAGTCACGTGGGTCATATGACCCATTCTGTTTTGATTGATTAGTGATTTAGTGGTGCACTACTACACGTGTCAAAAGCAATACATCCAGTACTTGAATGTTGTGGATTGAACCAAGTGTTATATCTAGCATTTTGTTTTGATTTGAGGCCTTTTTAGATGTTGTTTTTTCTTAGGTAAATGTTGCCTAAATCTTACCATTTTCAAATCTTACAATAACTTGGCTATCAGTGGAGTTTACATGGTATATGGTTGTTGTTTGTTGTTGGTTATCTAGTATTTGGTTGCATGAGTGTTCTTGTTGGCGATTTGAGAGGCAATTGTTTTTTTTTGTTTGGTGTGATGGCTTGTGCTTATTAATTTGCATTGCTCCCAAGAGGGGAATGGATGTAGTCACATGTAATCGTCACTGTCTGCTGTTGGTAATGTCTCCATCTAATTTCAGAGAGATAAACTTACCTATGTTTAGATGTTGGTAAATTGTTGTTCATACGGGTTAATCTAATGGATTCACTTGAGTTGATAAACAAAGGTACATAAACTGAAATTAGTAGCCTTATATAATTATATAACTTCAAATGTAATTTAGTCTTTAATTCTTTATATATAACTTTACTAGCTTATAACCCGTGTATTACACGAGGTTATATAATCAACATTTAAAACTTTATAATTAAAATCATTGAGTATATATATTAAGTTATGCTTTGAGATTAAGTGAAATTATTCATTAGAAAATTTTTAAATATAAATTCCATAAATTTAGTTGATAACTATACAAATTAAAGAAACGTCAAATTTAAAATATAAATAGAGTAAGTGTGGTTTCCTCTCTAAAATTTTCATACTTAAACATTTAACAAAAACTGTTAAGACTTGAAACATTATGGACGAAAACTGTTAAAAATGAAACGTTAAGGACGGAAAATTTTAAAACTTGAAATGTGTTAAGGATGAAAATTGATAAGACTTGAAACGTTAGAGACCGTTTCAGTTAATGGTGGACTAAAATTGTTAAGTATTGCAAACCTAATGGATAAAAAATGTACTTTACATTTTAAATATAAAAAATACTTAATTACATAATATCAAATTTAAATTTATATTATAATTTTAGATAACTTAAAAAGTATAAAAGAATTCAAAATATTAATATAATTAATTTAAAGTCAAATTGGATTTTAATAATCTCAACTTTGACCCATTGTCTTGTAATAATCTCAACTCAGTAAATTGTTACCAACAGTCTAAAGTTTTATATCATTTCCTTGTGACAGTCATTAACTAACGGAAGCTAACTCCTTTAATATATTGATGACATGGCAAGATATTCTGATGTGCCATGATGACATGGCAAGATCTGCTGACGTGTCATGCTGACATGGCAATATTTGCTGATGTGGCACGAATTTGCTGACGTGGCGTTATGTCATGTCAGCAATATGCTAACGGAGTTAGCTTCTGTTAGTTAATAACTGTCACAAGTAAATAATATAAAAGTTTTGACTGTTGGTAATAATTTCCTGAGTTAGGATTATTACAAGCCAATGAATCAAAGTTATGATTATTAAAATCCAATTTGCCTAATTTAAGTAATTAAAAAATCTTGAAAAAAATGAGAAAATGACACGTAGTATTTTTGGAATGCTTTATTAGAAATAGATAAGTCTCCACAGTGTTTACATAAATTGTTAAACAAAATTTGATTTAATTTTGAGTAGCAACTTAGGGTAAGGGGAGTGGTACCCTAAGAGGGTAAACTACCTGTCACACCCTGCCGGTGGCGGAAACACCGGCGTGACCTCAATGATTGTTCACAAGCTCAATGGTTAACTATTAATAGGTTTCATAATTTAAATAAACAAGATTACATTGTTTTAACGGAATTACAAAGTCATTAAACATAGCATTGTTCGATCACATCACAAAACATGGTAACAACTTCTAGCATGTAAGCATCCTATCATCAAATTAAAATGCATCATCCACCTCAAGCAGTATTATTTCCTGAAACATATATAAATCAAGTGTCAACTACAAAAGTAGTTGGTGAGCTACAAAAGTTGCAAAAACAGTTTATAATATATTTGTATTGTAACACAAGTCATGTCCACAAGACTAGTTGTAAAACCTTGTATGCATCT
>WOUH02015401.1:0-15639 GCA_009936405.2 Stevia rebaudiana
ATGTACTAGTTTATCACGTCTAGTGTCGTGATATTATTTATTCACAAATTAAAATTTGTACGTTGCGTCGTCGTTCAATTAAACAAGTCCTACTTATATATATATTCAAATATATAAGCGAATAAGATCGTAGTTCACGTATTTATCATAATACGTATAAATGTACGTACAGCGTAGGTCAAACGCTGACGTGGAAATTGACGGGTATCACAGACTCCCCTGATATAATCGTGAAGAATGCTAAAATCACTCGAGTCAAATTCACAGATGGTGCAAAGCAGTGGAGCATCCCACAAAACCCCTTTAAAAATGTTTGTCTCAGTTCCGCGCAAAAATAAAAACTAAAGAATAAAGCACGAACTAGACAAAACCGTGAGAAGCATGTGACAAATAAATAAATAATAACCAATCAACCAACTAAATAAGCACAAGATATAGAAACATGTAAAATCCCAAATACTGAAACCATAGTATGAAGAGTGTAGATCTGGTGAGGTGGAAGAAATGGAGATTGAGTAAGAACCACCTTGACCAATCGCCACACTTAAAATTTAAAAATTTTGGTTTCTAAAATCTAGGCGTACCGCGTGGAAGAAGACAGTGGGAACGCACATACGGCCTATGATTCCAAAGTGATGTTCTGTCACCCGCATAGCTATGTGTATCGCACGGCTGGTGAGAGTTCAGTTGCGCGTACCGCGCGCGTACTAGAAATGAAAAGACCCCGTGTAGGTTTTTTTCACGCTATGCGCGGGTTGAATAAGCTGCTCGCGCGACACACTTAGAAGTATGGCTTGTGAACCAGATTTTCGCTGCTTCTGTTTTCCCACTTACGACCTCGGATTGACATAAAATTTGAGAATCCGCTACATCAATGTGTTTACTTTTTACGAAGCTAAGACTTACGCGATGATTATTCGGTTTTAACACGGAAATGACTCGAAAAACAAACTAGACAATCGGGAGTTCCACCCGACAGTCTACCACCCAATTATGATATTCCAAACCGGATCAGGTGGCTTCTCCTTTATTTGCTTCCCACCATTTATGGTTATCTTTCTTCTCTTTCCGTTTGTTGTGAAGAATCCATCGGTTTTCCTGTGACTTTGAGATAAAATGTCGCCAATTGAATTCTTTTAAGTATCCTTTCTTTTTCACCAACCGGTGCCTTTTCTTGTGATTTCCTTATTGGAGGTGGCAATCCACTATCCGTAGTCTCTATGGGTTTAATCGCCATCATATCTTTCCGAATTGTTTCC
This sequence comes from Stevia rebaudiana, assembly GCA_009936405.2. Classification (NCBI taxonomy): domain Eukaryota; kingdom Viridiplantae; phylum Streptophyta; class Magnoliopsida; order Asterales; family Asteraceae; genus Stevia; species Stevia rebaudiana. Next base: position 1,260 of record WOUH02015401.1, read on the forward strand.
TCAATTGGTTTTTCTTCAAGAAGTGCCTCTAAATACTGTTGATCACCATTAGGATTTAAAACACATTCTTCTTTGAAATCTGGCAACCCATTTAACTCTTCTCTAAACTCGTCTTCCCACGATGCCTCTTTGACTACTTTTCATGTATTTCCTTATCCTCAAACTACACTTGCTCATCAACTAAGTCATCTTCTTTAATTTCTTCTACCGCATTAGCTGATTCTTGGGTCTCAATTTGTTCTCAGTTGATGTCTTTACCAACTAAATCTTCATCAACGAACTCCTCTTCCTCTACTGATGTCTTCTCTTCTTCCGTTCCCTTGGATTCCTCGTGTAGCGTATCAACATTAGTTAACTGATTGTTAAATGAAAAATCATCGTCATCGAGGTAAGAAAATTTGGAAACGGGATTTTCGTGTTTAACAGAATAACAGGGGAAGTCCTGGGGAGCATGGTGAGTGGAATGATCATGTACAGATTTCTCTGTTCTAGCTAACTTTTCAAATAACTGCAAGCATTCATTATGAGTTGTTAATTCAAGCAAATAACCTCCCACAACATGTCTTGCGTTTCGTAGGGAAGGCTGCAATAAAACTTCTCAATAAGTGCCGGTCCTTCAAACCATGCATCGGGCATAATTTGAGCAGGTTTTAGAAACGATCCCAACACTTAAAATAAGGTTCACTAGGATCCGTGCTAAATGTGTGGATTAGTTCTCTGAGATATACGGTGCTGGACAAAGAATGATACTTGGTTAGAAACTTGGTTCTCAAGTCATCCCAACTAGTAATAGAATTGTTTGGGAGACGGTCAAACCAGGAGAGTGGGCAGCCAGATAGAGAAAACGGAAACAAACGCAAATAGATAGATTTTTGGCTTAAACCTTGAATCTTTAATGTGTTGCAGACGCGAATGAAACGTGAAATGTGGCCCGGGGTATCTTCTTCGTCGTGGTTATGGAATGGGGAATGAATGATGCCTGTCATGACATATGAGGAAATTTACCATATAGTCGTGAGTGAGGGTTATTCGACGATTGGCGATCTGACTCTAGTCAAGCCTACGATGGCTTGCTAGCGAGGGGGGGTTAAAGAGATTGAGAGCGTGAGATAAACTAAGTAATAAAAATGACTAAAATAATTAAAAACCTAAAACTAAGCACACAAGCAAACAAAAATCCCTAAGTGCCTCATTGAGTCCCTGGCAGCGGCGCCAAAAACTCAATGTGTGTGATCATGGTGTGAATATCAAGTAATAAAATTTAAAAGTAAACCATCAAACAAACACACAACTACGACAAGTGTACCAGTCAAATTGCAGTGTGAGTAGAAAGACTGAGTGTCGTCCAAGGACTCAATGGACAGAACCAAAGGCACAATCTGACAATCAGAAGAAATTAAGGTCATGCAACTTAGTCAACTAGGGGCAAAATGGTCTTTTAACTAAAAACAGTCAAACACAAACAAATGATCAAATAAAAATCAATAGAGAAAAGAATAGTTAGCTAGGCTAGTATCATGCAATCAAAACAAGTAATAATAAATCATTGGACTCAACAATTGGTGATTTGGTTTCTATATATTAGTCAACTAATGGCGTACGTAAATTACATGGAACTATCCTCTCGGCCTGGACCACTATAATAAAGACTCCTATTAGATCAACTTGTAAACACCCAAAATCAATGGATTAGGTTTCCTCTCGGCCTAACGTATCTTGTAATTCAAGTATCTTCGCACCCGTTTTCCTCTCGGGCTAAACCGTGCACTAAGACTACAAATAATTAACCAATTCATACTTTAATTGCTAAAGACTAGTCTAATTACCTTAGGTCATCCCCTAGGTCCACCCAATTCAACCAAACCAACAGTAGACAATCTAGTTCTATACCCTCTCGGTCTCAATAACATAAATGCAACTTAAACTAGCAAATTAGACAAGACATCAACATAGTTCATAGACAAACTACACCTAGACTTGAATTAGTTACCAATTACTATTACCTAACTGCTATGTGGTTAATTAATATCTGTATTATAACTGATCACTACCAATTACAAAGTATCATAGTCTAAAACAACATTAATAACAATCAATCATGCAATCAACATCACCTGAGCAACTATATACAAATTTAGACAACAATCATCATCAAATTAATCATATGACTCATATTCGAAAGAGTATTCATCGTTCAAAACAGAAAAGAAATAGAATCAAATTCAAACAAACCAAAACAATATTAAACTACTAACTAGACAAACTGAATTATACTCCTAAACAGCTCCAAGCTTCAAACTTGATTCCTCTAGCCTCTTCCTCGTCCAAAATCGTGCAAATAACCTACTGCGGTCGAACTCTAAAATCCTTGGAATTTGTTTTAATTTTTAGTCAAAGATTTAGGGTTTTGATGAATTAGACACGCCCGCGATACGCGCGACGACCGGGAGATAGCTTGCGCGTACCGCTTCAGACAAAATAGTCGGGGGGTGCGAATTCTCTTTTCTGGGCACATGCGATACGCGCGGGGCAGAGGAGTTTCTTGCACGTATCGCCTGGATCTTGTTTTCCAGCCTTTTGTCTTTAAATCACAGACGTTCGTCTCGTTTCTTCTCGGGTGCTCGTTCCTTGTGCGTTTAAGCTTCAAAACATCCTTTTTACTACGAACACCTAAGAAATATGAAGAAATTAAGTACAAGCACGAAACGTATATAAAATCATACAAAACTATACAAATACATATAAAAATGACTCAATATACAACATAGAATGTAGTGTGTTTTACAACACATCAATTGGTCACTTTGGATAGTAGTCATGACTTACAAAATCAAAACACTCATTTGAAATGCTCGTTAATCCTTATGTCATCATCCGATGTACAGTGGTGAGCCAATGCATCGTTTGAAATTCGATAGGAGAATTGTGGTTTTAAAGAATAAAAAATCCTAAGAAATGTTCAACAAGTGTTCATTGGTGAATCAATGAACTTAATAGGTAGATTCTTGGGTAACCATAGTTAACAAAATAATGACCTTTACGAACTCCTCAACAAGTGTTCATTGGTGAATTAATGCGCTTAGTAAGGAAACTAATGGAGAAACGTAGCTCTAGAAACTAAACACCATTACAAAATTCATATTTCATGACTCGTCAATCGAGTGCAAGTTTATAACCATGCATCACGGTTCATTCATCAAATACAAACCTAACGAAACCCAATATTCAAAAGTGCCATCTATACGTACAATTCTTTACAAAAACCTCATCTTGATTTAAATTTCGAGACGAAATTTCCTCAACTAGGGGATACTGTAACATTCTTGAATTTTCCGATGTAATACATTTCGCTTATTTATGAGAAAACGAATTATCCAACCTAGTGTCTTCCTTTTAACATTTTATAATACATTATCATACATTTTTCTATTATTACAAAGGTGACAATTTACTATTATACAATACTTAATCTATTAATATAAAATAAACAAAGCAACTTAAAAAATGTTGATAGTTCAATTGGATAGAGCTCTTAAATAAATGAAGTCATTTTAATTCAACAAAATTTTCTAGACTTCCTTCCTTTAAAACTACAATTTGTGTCCTGCATTGCTCCGTGGAACATTTCTCAAGCCCTTTCATCCATTTAACACCAAAATTTGTGTCTCACATTGTTCCAGGGAACATTTATCAAGCTCTTCCATCCCCATAAATAGAACCCATTTGGTAATGGTTTTCTTGCTCATTTTCCACTCTTGAAAGCTTCTGCAAGTTCAAGCTCAAGAACATTTTTCTCCCTAGTATTGAAGATTTGAAAGCATTTAGGTGAAATTTAATTTGCTTTCTCTTTTCATACTTAGTATCATAACTTGTTCATTCCATTACATGTTCATTCACTTAAATCAAATGACTTTCACATTTTGCACACAAGAATAACTTTCTATTTTAAAGATCCACATTCATAAACCGTATGGGTCTGTCAATACCTCAAATGACTTAGTACAAAAGACCGAAAATGAAGTTGATGGTTTTATCTTTCATTTTCAACTTGAATCAAAATATTTGGATGCCATTTGCTATCACAAGCCTACTAAACAATCCTAAAGGGCAGAACCATCCAAGTGGCATATTATATGGGCGTACTTGCAGATGACATATCCCCGTGTGTACCTAACCAAATCTCTTCATTCTTAGCATTCTGTAAACTTTAATGTGTTATATTTCATATTCAACTAGAACAAATTGATTTGGAGGTCATATGTTATGTCAAACCTATTTTCCAAGCCTGAAGGACAAATCTGTCCAAGTGACAGAAAATATAGGCAGACTTGCATTAGGCACAATTTATCTTGTGTTGATCCATATAGCTTGAATCTTGACTTTCTGTAAAGTTCGAGATGTTTGCTAATAGACATCACTGGTCTTACATTATTTGGAATCTCCTATAATATTTTATGAATTTAAATAGTTCTGTTGTCAAAACTATCCATAGTTTGATATCAGTGTGTTCTCAAATTTTTATTAAACAATCTGCTGGTCCAAGAATTCTAAATTTTTTTTATATGAACCGAACACATACAAGTATCTACTGTAAATTTTCACAACTTAAGACCAGTTTTTACCTAGTCAAATAAATTCATGAACATACCTCAAAATTTACTAAAATCTGTTTGAAATCATACCTTGCCAAAAATACTCTTTCTAGCAAGGACCCATACTAATGCACATGGATTAAACATATAATACATATAACTCATTCAAATCAGTAGTTCAAGTTACTCATATACTTATACACATGTATGTCACTCATAGGTTACACATAGTGATTGTTGTGCTTGTCGGATTTGCTTTCGGAACAACATTACTTGCTTAAGTTTTCACCTACCAATTGCAAGGTGAGTTTTACAACTCCCCCTTTATTTATTCATTGTTCACAAACTTGGGGCTGAAGCATTCCATTTACATTATACTTATGTATACGTGTTCATTTGAGAATCGTTGTCTTGTACTTATTGTCCAAACTTATACATAAACTATGGGAGTATTGATCATTAACTGTTACAAGTCACAAAGTGTGGTGATAGATCTATTAACCTTACCAAGCTAGCTTATGCCATTAGGTAACCACACTGATGCATATATACATTTTGCATAGTTGAGACTATGTAGTTCAAATTTATTTTACAAAACGTAGTGTGATATACACATATTCAGGCTTACAAGGGTTAATCAATAGTAGTAAATGTTTAGTTTACAACACCTAGTCTTGTATCACATGACTCATGACACAATGTAAATCTTTCAAACTACAATACAACCTTTTATAAACCATTGTAACTCACCAACTACCGTTTGTCGTTGACACTTGATTTTCATGAATGTTTCACGTACAAATTAATGTGAAGCTTGATGATTGTATTACTTGGAGTTGATTTCAGATGCATGAAGATAGATTACATATTTACTTTGGTTATGTTTTAGTGAACCATGTTAGTATTTCAAATGTATTTCCATGTTGTATAACAATGTAATTTGGATGATTAAATCTATGAAACTTTATATTAGTAAACCATTGTGATATTGAACAATCATGAGAACACGTCGGTGTTTCCGCCACCGGTAGGGTATGACTAAGATGCTAGATAATAATGAAACTATGCATAAATCAGTTACTAAACACTAGGATTGGTGTTGGATTGATGATTATGATCTTGTATTCATGTGGGTTTATGTGGGTCTCATGTAAATTGATGAAATGATGGGGATTGTAAAATGCTTGTTAAAATGTCAACTGATGGGAAACTTGTATAAAAATTATAGTTAAAACTTTAAATAGTTATAAGCTAGATAACGGGTCTAAATGATGTAATTAGCCTCATAGTGAACATGTGGTTAAAGTAATTGTGAAATGATCATAGGTAGTGGAGGCGAAAGTGAAAATCATAAACCCGGGAAAAGGTTAGCTAAATAAGCACATTCTCCGAAATGAGGTAAGTCACCCATTGTATTTGAGTTATTGTTGTTAATGTTCATGATTCACAAGTGATGTGAACATGATGAGTGTATATAAACTCAAGTAATGATTCATGTGGACATGAATTGAAGGTTGAATTATGGATGAAATGATGACTTGCAAGAGTGTGGGCATCATTAACGAATAATTCAAATTGATACGCATGAGCAAGGAAAATATTGAACTAAACACCCAAATTGATCTACAAGGTGTGTAGACAATGCTTGATTCACATGTGGTTGTGAACTTGGTGGTTATTGATGATGATCTACAAGTTTTGTAGACATGAAATGTTGTGAAATTGGATTGATACACAAAGTGTGTGCATAATCTAATTGAGATGAAAAGTTTGAGTAATTCACATGGTGTGTAAATACAATGCTTGGCGGTGAATAATCAGATGATCTACAAGGATAGTAGACTTTTAGAAAGAAGTAGAATTGGATTGATACACAAAGGTGTTTACAACCAATTCACATGAAAAGTAAAGGCAATTCACATGGACTGTGAACACCTAATTGTAGTTGCCAAAATCATGGTAAGAAATGAAAAAATAAGACTTGTGATAGTTTGACTTAGAACATGAAAAATGGAAAAATGGTGTTGCAGGGTCTAGCTTGCTGGAAAAACAGAAACTGGTGAGCGTAGCCTATGCCTAGGACGTAGGCTATGTTGGATGGGTGCTGAGTTTTTGTGTTTTGCTTGTTTTATCGTGTTTTAAGGTCCACAATCCTTTCGTAACGAACCCTTAAGCATAAATGGGTAAACTTACTTAGTTCTCATGAACTAATGAGTGTTTTAAATATTTGTTTGCAAGTCATAAGCAGACGAATGGGATCAGACATTAACGTTTTTGGATCGAACGAAGCATCTACTGTTGTAAATGAAAGTTGTTGGGTTATGAAATAAACTTAAACTCGTTTTTTGATTGTAAATCCTTTTGTAACATGTAATAGTACCATGTGATGGTTTAGCATGATTATATAGTAAGTTTTTAAGTGTCATTAAGTTATAAATCAAAGAATTTTTCTATGACCAATTTCTAAACATGTTGTTAGTATTAATATGCGTAGTCGGGCTCGTTGAAGCCTTAGGTGCCACATCATGTGATGTCAATAACTCTATCACTCTTAGCCCTCACACACACAACACACCGCATTTCACTCACTTAGATAAACACACTCTTTTCCCTATGCGACTCACCCTTAACCTCACTCTCACCCGCCCGGTATAACACATTAGACTATGTGATGCGCCCGGGTGAGTGGGGGCTTGAGTGGGTGTGCCACGCTCAAGAGAGAGTGAGTAAACTGGGTGAGTGGAAGGGTGTAAATGTCCATGTGAGTAGGGGCTTGAGTGGGTAAAAAGTGGGATGTTGATGAGCTGTTTTGTGATTGGTAGGAGGGTAATGTAGAATAATGTGATTGGTTGAAATAAAATAGAAAAAAAACAAAGAAAAAAAAAAGAAACATAGGGCAACACCCATGACTCAAGCCACGGGGTGTGAGTACCCACGCCCCACTCACGGGACCACAGGGCGGTGTTTGGGGCTTGAGTGGGCTCACCCACACGCAACTCACAACCCATACGATATAGTCTTGTAACACATTGTCTCAGAACATAATATTATGGATTTAAACATCCAACCTTTTTTAGATAAGCATGGTACGACGTGATACTCACGTGGCTCGTAAGACTACTCCCATTGACATCCCAAAACCATGTTGGGTTGCCATGTGGAATAAAAGAAAAATGAAAAATAACTTTTGAGCACTTTTTCTTCACGACCCGTTTGGTCAAGCAACCTAAAAAAAGATTTTTTTGACACGTATCATCCTCATTGGTTATTTTTTTATTTTTCTTGTTGTATTTTTTTCTCACATAATTCATTTCATATTTAAAATAAATTTTCTTTAATAACTTGTAAATTTTAATCCTTTTAAAAAGTCCAAATACACAATATTGTTTAAATTTTTTTTACGAACAATTCGATATAAATTTTATTAAAAATCGAGTTATTTTAGAAAATGGATTTTTATATATATAATGAATATTCATCATTTGATTAAGTTATTTTCTTTTTCTTTTTTAGATTTCTACATTAAAGTAGTTATTATATAATTTTTCTGTTTTTTAAGACAATCAAATTAATCAAAAGTTAAGATTTTTAATAAAAAAGTTGATATAGGTTAGATTGTGAATGAGAGTGAAGAAATAAATAAAGATTGGGTTCTGTTAGTAGTGAAAAGATAGATTTGTTTTATAATAAAAAGTTAGGACGTTAGGTTGAGTTGGGTTGTTAATAAGAGTGGTAGAAGTTAACTCTTGCGTCTTTGGGCCGCTAATACATAATGCTGTAAATGAACTGAACGTTCAGCGAACAGTTCGTGAACCGTTCGGCGGGAAGTTCGTTTGTGTCCGTTCGTTTAATAAATGAACAAATATGAACAAGAAATTTTGTTTGTTTAGTTAAATGAACGAACATGAACAGAGGTCTCGTTCGTTCATTTGTGTTTGTGAACGTTCGGTAAGGTATTCGTCTACGTTCGTTTGTTTATGTCATTCATTAAATGTGTTTATCTTTTTAAAAATTTTAATGTTTAGTTATTATCATGTTTATAATTGTTATTTCAAGTTGACTAAAATCTTTCATGGTTAAGGTTTTTATATAAAATGTTTAACTTTATATTTATTTAATGTGATTAATATCTTTTATGTCTGAGATTAATAATATTGATTAATATTTTTAAAATAATATATTTTCGTTTGCGTTCGTGAACACATAGAATCCTCAATGAACGAACTCAAACAAGAAATTTCATTCAATTAATATTCATTAACCGTTCATAAATAAGTTAAATGCTTAACTAACGAAAATGAACAAGGTCTCCTTCATATTCGTTCGATTCGTTTAGAGCTCTAAACGTTAAATATCCAAATCGTCAGCCTAATTGGCCTCACACAGTAAACCCTCGATATATACACACACATACTCCTCACTTCACCTGGCCGATTATCGACTAAAAAATCACCGATCGATCAGAAAAGTATGTCAGACGAAGAGCATCAGTTTGAATCAAAGGCAGACGCCGGTGCTTCCAAGACCTACCCTCAGCAAGCCGGTACTATCCGCAAGGGTGGCCACATCGTCATCAAAAATCGTGCTTGCAAGGTCACCTCATTTTCGATCTTCTATCTTCTCGTGTCGTTGTCGTATGGTTAAATTGTTTAGGTTGCATATGCAATTGTTGTTTTGGATTATTAGAAATGTTTAGTAATTAAGATGTGCTTTTGGATTATTCAACTATCTATAGTCACTTTGGAAATGCAATTATAAACACCCCTATTGGATTGATTCATTTTCAACCCTGGATCTATGCCTGAACTTGAATATATCATTTGTTACGATTCTGCTTTAGATTTTTTTTTTCAGATAGACGCACTGATTGCTTGTAATGTACAAGCACTGTATGATATTTGAGTACCCACTTCAGAATAATGAGTTCAAATCTACAAGCTTATTGAACTCTAAGATCTATTGACAGGGATAAAGATTCATACTTTTGAACTTTGTGCATAAATCATATCCTTTAAGTGTATAGGTTTCTGATCTGTGTTCCAAATCTTCAATTGTTACGTCGAAATAATGAGTTTACCAAAACTACGAGTCATGGTTTTCTATTATGTTGAATGAATGCATTTACCAAATTGTAACAGGTTGTAGAAGTTTCCACATCCAAAACTGGCAAGCATGGTCATGCTAAGTGTCATTTTGTTGCAATCGACATCTTTAATGGGAAAAAGCTTGAAGATATTGTGCCCTCATCTCATAACTGTGATGTAATTAATCTTTTTTTTCTGTTCTTTTTATCCCATTTCTTGAATTTACCGGCCCTTTTATACTTATTTTTTGTAGGTTCCTCATGTCAGCCGTACTGACTACCAGTTAATTGATATTTCAGAGGATGGATTTGTATGGTTTTTTCTCTTCGGGCGCATAATTATTTTCAGTGATTAAATAAGACTTAGTTATGATATGTTATCATATTAATATTATTTCAGGTGAGTTTATTGACTGAAAATGGTAACACCAAAGATGATCTGAAGCTCCCAACTGATGATGCTCTGCTAACACAAGTATGTCATGCCATACAACTCTCTTATGTAGTTTTTTTGGGAACAATATTATTAAAGAGTGTTATTATTTATGATATTCTATTCTGTTACTGATTATATATACATATGTTCTATTTGTGAAAATGTATGTAAATAGTAAATACGTTTTTATATGTTACCAACTAGCTCTATAGATGTTTCAGGTTTATCTTTGGCATTTTGTAGTTTGATTATCATATCCCACGTTAAAATATTATTTCTTGAAGTAGAAATGCCATTTTTTTATTTTTAAAGATCAAGTTTGGGAAGCAAGAGTATTTAAACTCTTCATTATCTTTCCTGTTGGTTTCGAAAGAAGTATTTTTCTCAGTTTTATGGAAAATGCATTGTTCAACTGAATGTGTTCAGTTTTCTCCCATTTAATATTATTCTTGTGTTTGGGTTGACATTGAACCTTTTCAATTGAACGCGTGTCGTATTCAGGTTGACCTTTTTAACCCATTTGATTGAACAGGTAGTTGACCTGTCAACGCGCTGAAAGTAGAATAAAAATTTTAAAAGATTATATTGTCAACTCGTCAATCCCCTTATTTTTTTTTTTTTTTTTGAAAGAATAAATTGTAAATGGGTCGTGTTTGGGAAACTTTGGGTTATGGTTTATGACCTGATGTCTATGACACAAATAGATAGTTTATTCATGTTGTCTCATAAATTTAACCCCTCCACTTGAAACCCATCAACCCGACATGATTGACTTTCTACTTCATTACTGAAATCTTTTTTCAAAACAAGTTGCTGCTGTAATCATTATGTCCCACATGAATTACTTCATTCAAAGATTGGTTTATCAACATGTTTTTGAGATGAATTCTATGATATTTTCTTACCAACGGATATTATGTAGATCAAAGATGGATTTGCTGAAGGAAAAGACCTGGTGGTGAGTGTGATGTCAGCAATGGGGGAGGAGCAAATTTGTGCTCTCAAAGACATTGGCCCCAAATAAACTCATCCATCATCATCATCATCATCATCATCATCATCATCATAATCATCAGAAGCAGTTAATTGTTTGCATTTCTGTTTGGACATTTAAGGTTTTACTTCCTCTTAATGTACTTTGATGTTCTTATATTGAAACCTGCAGCAGCTATAACGATATTGGTTAAGGACTCCAAATATGATACTGTTGTTTTTGTGGTTGTACTTTTCTTGATTTCTGCATTTCAAAGTATTGAAATACAAAGGGTGTTATCTTTTTTGGAGTCGCATATATAGTTGTTGAATATAGGTAGCGGGGATGAGATCGGAGTTTATATATTAGACGCGTGTGACACATACAAAACGTGGAGCACGGGTATGTAAGGGTTTATAGTTGTTACTGTTATAGCTTGCGTGATCCATTCAGGACATAAAAACCATTAACTCATTAAGTGAGCTTGAGGGTTTTACCTTGAGGTTTTCGCTCCTGAAATGGTTGCACTACCCGACATTGGGTTAAAATTGTTAGGGATTTTATCTTTGACGCTCCATGTCTGGTCAATCGTTGTCGTTCAAATGTATGCATTAGTTAATGCTTCGGGATCATGATCTATGTATGTATTAATCAATGCTACGAGATCAAAACGAGTTTGTTCATTGAGCATATGGTGGTTAGGTTGAAGTATTTGTTAAGCTAAAAACTTTGTTGGACCAAATTCGTGCGTAGTGAGAAATTCTAAGTGATGGTCTAGTGCTAAGAGCTCAATTCTTTATTGTTTGTATTCATTCGTGTTTAAAACTCGACCAGTTTCTATTATATAACCCATTCAAGGACACTTCAACAGGATATAGTCGTAACTATATGTGGCTGGGTTCGATTGTTATCCGATCTTATTATGTGTGATGGTTAGGAATACTTGTTTAGAAAGATGAAAAACGGGTTTGTATTTTTGGCTTGATTAGGTTATTTTTTCTAAACAATATTTTTAATATGGTACTGTAGTCTCATAATATGGGGAAAGGAATCAAATGAGAAGTCTTGATTTATGCAAGAACTTTGAATTTTTTTTACACATGTATAAAGCAGTTCACCTTTTTGACACATTCTTATGCGCAAACATATAAACATGTGTAAAAATAATTCTCAGAAAAGTTAAATTATAACTTTGAAAACTCATTTTGACATGTTTACATTTTTGATAAATTTAATTACAATATAGTGGTTTTATTTCTTCAACTTCACATAATTTTGACAACTATTTAACTTGTTCATTACTTAAAAACTATACTTATTAATAACATAGATTCATATATGTTACATTTGCCCTATTTAAATTTAAGAAACTAAATATTTATGAAAACATTGCATACGGTTCACATACCTATCAAGAGTTGAGCCAAAAGTGTAAATTATATTACATTTGAAAGGGGCAATATGAAAATCTTGAAGAGAGGAAAAAGAGTAACCTCGACTTCATTTCCACCAACTCTCCAAACAGCAACACCTAACCTATCAATCATAATAAATCAGTTCGAATAACACTATCAAGAAAACTCATGTTCAATGAATCTAAGTACTAAATCCACCAAGTTCACCTTAGGATTAATGAAATTAAATAATACAACATCCTAATCATCCTATTAAGAATAGTAAAACAAATTAGTTCAAACATTTTGTTTACAAATGATTACCCTTTTTGCTTCAATCAATAAGAACCCTAATGAAGATAAAGATGAAATATAATAAGACCTACAAAAGCAAACTAAAATCATCCCAACCAAATAAAGAACATAAGTGGGAGATGTGATTGAGTAAACATACCTTTGAGTTCCGTTTCAATGCTTGAATCTATTGTCCCAGCACTGTCTCATCACCACCATTGTTTTGGGGTCATCATCTTCGCTGTGACGGTTGCTTCCTCCACTTCTACTAATTCATGCTTATATTCCAAATTTATCAATAACATTTTAATCAGTTAAAGCTTGGTATCACCGAAACAATGAATTGAACCTCATGCATATTCTTTTCTTGAAAATTGCCTCATCCGTTCCAAAAGAAAAACAAAGTTATTGTTCAACCTTAACTAGATTCTATAACCCGCGTGTTGCCGCAGGACTAACATTTATTTATAAATCAACACTATTGTTTTCACTTGCACGTTGTTGCATGACGAACGTACTTTCTAAGAGATTGGGTGAAAACTCAAACACGGACCCAATAATAAATTTAATGTTGTAGAAACAAAGCCATTGCGTTGTTGCAGACGCTTGATTATTTAACACCTAATTATGTTGCCTACGATAATCGTCAACACTATTGTTTTCACTTGCACATTGTTGCATGACGAATGTACTTTCTAAGAGATTGAGTGAAAACTCAAACACGGGCCCAATAATAAATTTACTGTTGTAGAAACAAAACCATCATGAGTTGTTGCAGGCGCTTGATTATTTAACACCTAATTATGCTGCCTACTATAATCGTCAACACTATTGTTTTCACCTGCACATTGTTTCATAACGAATGTACTTTCTAAGAGATTGGGTGAATACTCAAACACGGGCCCAATAATAAATTTAATGTTGTAGAAACAAAGCCATCATGCGTTGTTACGGACGTTTGATTATTTAACACCTAATTATGCTAGTTATGATAATCGTCACACAATAAAGAAAAGATAACAGAAAATTGAATATAAGAAATACAATAATAGAAGTTATTTATCTAAATTCATAGCTATTATTTATAAACATATAATGTCTTACTTTTCATGTCCCTTCTCATCAACCTCTTGTCCTACCAAATGGGATAATCCTATTTTAATTAAAGGGAATCTTATCAAAACCTCATTTAAAAAACCCAAATATTGCTGGCAATACTACATGCCTAGAACTCAAGCCACATGTACCTTCAGGTCCGGGTGTAACCCCTGGAGCCCAAACGAAGCAAACAATCGAGGCGAGATCTCATTACTATTTCATCGGTTGTATTTTATATGAGATATATAATTTGATATCAATTTTGTAGAAATAGAACAAGTTATATAACTCCTATTTAGCAGACCGACCAAACACACCCTAAAATTTGAGTTTATTACACATCAAACCCTTCAACTTTCTACCCTTTAGATATCTTTAAATCACTCCCCTCAACTTTATATTTGATATAAAAACTAACTCCTCAACTTTGTAAAACTTGATGTGTGTTTTATATATATGAAAACCCAAGTAATAAAATTTATAAGAAACGATCAACCTAAATCCACACAC
>WOUH02015419.1:0-15636 GCA_009936405.2 Stevia rebaudiana
ACCTTTCACATGGCCTTGGGCCATGGGCTTGTCATTGGCCTTGGGCTCTTTTAGCCCAACCCAAGGCTACTAGTAGGCTACTAGATACTAGAATATATCACTAGCGAGGCCCATTCCATTTAGTTTGTTTGTTAACGACGTAAATTGCGTTTACGCGTTTTATTTCGTTTGTTATTGTTTTAGTTTCGAATGTAAGTATTACTATCTAGACTTTCATTCTATGATTTATATACTTATATTAAGCTTATATTTGATTAATTTTAAGTTCACCAACGTTCGTGGGTAAATGTCAGTTCGTAATCCGACAGTTCACCGTTTATCGAATTACTGACTGTTTAGTGTTTGTGCACCTTCTACATGTTGTGTAATATATCTAATTATTCCTAATTATATATATAATACATGTAACAAGTTATAATCCTAATATAATAAGACTATTTAATGCCAGAGGTGACCGGATTCGAAGTCGGAATTTACCGGGTGTCACATTAATGTCTTAAATCTTAAATTTTTTTGTCCATAATTATTGAAGTATCAAAAATTTTTGTCCTCAATGTTTCAACTTTTAACAGTTTGCGTCCGTAATGTTTCAAGTTTTAACGGTTTTCTATTAAGAGTTTAGAGACGAAAACACCAATTTCCTCTATTTAAATATATATTAAAATTTTCTTTTATTTGTATATTATCAATTAAGTTTAAGGAATTTATATTTAAAAAGTTTTCTAATAAATACTATTAAACCTCAAAACATAATTTAATTATAAAAATATCGAATATTAATTAAAAAGAAGTGTAATTTATAAATATAAAAATATCAAATATTAATTAAAAAGAAGTGTTTGACGTTTCTTTAATTTTTATAATTTATATTTAAAAAGTTTAAGGAATAAAACTGTTCAAGTCTTGTAAATCTAAGAAAGGAAAACCGCACTTACTATATTTAAATTTTATATTTGACGTTTCTTTAATTTTTATAATTATCAACTAAATTTAAGAAATTTATATTTAAAAAGTTTATAATGAATAATTCTAAAATCTCAAAGCATAATTTATAGTAATAAAAGTGTTAGACATTTATTTTTGATTGTTAACAATATTGTAACTTAATATATATATATATATATATTAATGATTCATTAATAAAATTTTAACTATTATGTAACTTCGTGTAATATACCGGCTCTATGCTATTATATATATAAAATGATAAAAATTTAGGTATTTGATTATCTAACACGTAATAGGGGAATGATCATTAGAGAACCATTTTTTATTTAAGAAACAAAAAACCAAAACTTAATGAACTTCAAACATTTCTCATTTCTTCATACATTATAATTTTTTAAAACAAATTGCACCACTGAATCACAAATTTTCTCCTCTTTCAAAGAGTATAATGAAGCCATACTAAAAAGGAAAAAAAAATTTGCGTCATAAAATTTTAATAATACATATATGCATTATGATGATAATTTACAAATTATACTTTTTTAAATTTATATTTGCGTATTAGAAAAGATTTATTCAAAATTTTCTTTATTTTTTAATCTTTTTATGTATACTGCATATGCGTAATATTAATGTAGTATGATGATAATTCATATGTTTTAGTACTTTGCGTTACCTTACGCATTTCCTATAAGTGTTTTTTTTTTTATGTATATTTATGTATATTACAAGTAGTCGTTCAAAAAAAAATATATATCTATAGTACAAGTATAATACATATAAGTATACCACAACTTACGACGTAAATTTTTTTATTTTTTTGATATGGCTTTATCATACTCGTTTGAAAGAGAGTAAAATTTGTGATATAATGGCGCAAACCGTTTTAAAAAATAATAACGTATGAAGAAATGATAAATGTTTGAAATTCACTTAATTATGGTTTTTTAGTTCTCAAATTAAAAATGGTTCTCTAATGAACCAAGCCCTTATATCTTAATATAAGATTAGAAGTAATTTGTTAGTAAGATGTGTTGAAAATTATGTTTTTAATGAAATTTGTAATATTGTAATCTGTCAACCGAATAGTGAAGTGAGCTACTAATCATGGTTGTCGATTAGTTGTGAGAGGGAAAGTCAGAAAAAAGAGAATGAAAATTAACCATTGGTAGTCATATATTGACCTAAATAACAGAAAGAATCGATGATTGCAAGATTCAACGATGACTCTTATATTCTAATGTCAATTTAGGCTTTAATGGCATTTGTTATGTGTGAAAGAGTTTACTTAAGTTATCGAAAGACACGTTATGTCAAAATCAACCGATTGGGTGTTAAAATACACATGTTTGTTTATTTATACACTTATGGACCCGTGTATGTTTAATTATATACTTATGGGCCTTAATGAGCCTACATATGGATAACTTTATTCATTTAGGTTACACAAATTCACTTTTGATTATAATCAAATATTATAGTGTAAAACGCACCTTAATTTATATGTACACTAATTAGCCTTGTCATTGGTTAGTTTAAGTGATACCAAGTCACATTAGATAGTAACAAGACACTTAGATGATGAAGCAAGATGCATAACTAATTTTACCATGTGTATTACGGAGTACTTCCACCGAGAGATGTACAAGTTACCATGCGCATTTACCAATCTTGTTGTTTTTGCCATAATTGTAATCCTCACAAGAAATAGAGGGTAGTCGGAGGAACGTAACGCTCCGATACCAATGTTAGCATCATTTAGAGAAGAAGAAAACTAAAGAGAAGAAGTGTATCTTAGATCATCAATATCCTTTCTCTTATTTGTTCAAGTACAAGACCTACTGACAACTATTACAAATCCACATAATTACCCCTCACACTGTTTAACAAATACCATTGACCCGTATACTATTATTTCTCACATAACATAGTTAGATCTCTAGACTGACTGAGTCTCCTTAATGCTAGTAGGCTAAAGGTGGTTCAGTTGATAACAAATAGATATTTGAACTTTAGGACTACTGAGAATGCAAAATAGGACGTCCCAAACTTCAATACTAGTGGATAATAACTTGAGTTGGAAGTGGTGTGTTATCACTTATCAAATGTGCATGTATCATAATTTAATTATTGATAAACACATGTCAAGAAAAAACTCATTATCAAATAAGCTTACTTAGGATTTGCATATAAGCCCTTGGGCATTAGCTTTCTTTTCTAATTCTCATAATTTATACAAGTCACTGTAGTATCAAAACCTTCGGTATTAATGGTTTGTTTGGTATGAGATAATAAATTGGATATGAGAACAAAATGAACGAGGAAATTTGATGGACAAGAGAAAGACTTTATTTCATCGTCATGTTTGGTTCCCACTATTAACAAATCATTAATTCAAGTTGTTTCATAGGTGGGAAAAAATTAAGAAATGAAATACTTCATATGTCAAATCATGGTTCAGGTCATTGTTTGATTCATGGGTCGGCCCATAAAAAATTAACTAAATATGGACCTTATTCTATGTCATATGTCAAATCATGGTTTAGGAAATTTTTCAGGTCATTGTATGATACAAAACATTTTTTTTTTCCAAAATGATATCTTTCATTTGATCTCTTATTTTTTAACACCAAAAGCTACCTAAAAAACGGAAAAACCATATCTTTATTTTCGAATGAGCTGGCCCATAAAAAAAATATATAACATCTTATATTAAGTTCATGAAACATAATTTAAATTAAGATTAAAGAGCACAAAAATAATAGTTTAAATACATGTTTAACAAAAGTTTATAAGATATTTACCAGTTAAACTATATTACTTAAAATGAAAGATTGAAACCAACTTTTAACTAAAAAAATAATTGACCAATATTTTGAAAACTTTACTATAAATTAATTGAATTGGTCAAGTCTTCTAGGCAAAACATTTAAACGACCAGATTATGTCAATTATCATTATTTAGTTTTATATAAAATTATAAGAAACTGTAATATAAAATAAGGGTAGGGTTATGCTAGAAGGGGCTTATTGTAAAAGAGTAAGAAAGATTTTAAAATACTCATTAACCGGTTCAAACGAACTACGATTAAACTAATTGCAGTGACATTGGAAGCTGCTCGTCCGATCCTAAAGCCTAATGCCTAAATCATAAGTCCTAAAAAACCTTGACCAGTTCCAACGTCGCTGAAATGAGCTCAATCAAAGTTCGTTTGAGTCGGTTATGAAAATTTTAAATCTTTCTTACCCTTTCTACACTAAAGAACCTTTGATCTTAACCCTATTAAACAGTATTATTGTTTGCATCTCACCGTTAAATCTTTGTAAACAAACATTTAACATACATAAAATTAATTATTTTTGAAAAATAATGTTAACATTAACTAGGACAGAGCCATGTGACCAGTCTCGTGGTTGCCGGAGGCGGAGCTACCTTATGTGGGGCAGAGTCAAGGGTCACCCGTAAAATTTAAAAGTTAATGTACTGCTATTAAGTAGATTTAGAGCATTCACATTAGCTTTCTCATCCCTATCTGTACGTTTTTCAATTAAATAATACTTTTTTATACTTTTACCATTATCTTTTCTTTTTTATTCACTTATAATAATTTTAAGAAACTATTAAAATAAGTAAATAACATTATTACATTTTCTTTCTCCTTCACCAAAACCTTATTTTCATATTTTTTTATAACTTTATGAAATTTGCAAAGAATACCCTAAATATTTCTTTTTTCTCCACTCAGAATAATTCTCACCCACAATCTAAATTATACGAGTCACACTCACATAAATTACGAGAAGGTATTGTGAATGCTCTTATAATTAAACCTATTGTTAATATATTTTTTATCCCACTATATTAAGTAAATGTAAAGTTGTGGCAGTGGTTTAATAGTCTCCTTGTATACTCTCTTTGAAAATCGCCCCTATGTTTGATTCTCTTCAAGTAGGGGTGAGCATTAAAACCGTTACCCGGAAAATACCCGATACCCAACCAGGAAAATACCCGAAACCCGGACCGAATCATATAGGTCAATCGGTTTTCGGTCCCCAACTTTGAACATTTCTGGGTTCGGTCCGGTTACCGGGTTTTTAACGGTCAACCCGAAAAGACCGAAAAAGACCGATCCAACAAATTAGTGGTGATCCGATATTGGGGCATTATGGTTTTGAAGTGGATTTTTCGTTGGCCCATCTGATAGACCATCGACGACCGAACCTTTATTCGGCCAATCCTCATATTTTCATTCAAGGTTAGTTGATTTTCTGTAATGGTGATGATCTAGATTTGATTGATAATCTGATAAAACCGATTTCTATTATAATAAAGCTATTTGCGATTTCTATTAAAACTGATTACGAATGCCACGATGAATTGATGATTGATTGTTTTAGATTTGATTTGATAAAATGAATGATATATGCAAGATGAATTGATGATTGATTGTTTTTTATTTGTTAAAACACCTATATACAAACAGCAGGTTCGAACAGCAGGTTAAAAAGAAAAATAAAATCTGAACAGCAGGTATGAATCATATCAGGAGGTGAAAATGAAAAAAATCCCGGGTTCGGTCGGTCTCGGTTATGACCGATAACCGGTTTCTCCATTCCGGTCCGGTCTTCGGTCTCGAAGTTTTCCAAAATCCGGGTTTCGGGTCGGGTGGTTGTGAATCGGGTCGGGTAACCGGTTTTGCTCACCCCTATCTCCAAGCGTTTTTTTCGTTTTCTTTTTTTGTTTTTTTTTTTCATTTTATTTTTGTTTTGTTTTTAAACATCAGCTTTTTTAAAACCCTAATATTTGTCTCACAGCAGTTTTACCGAAAAACTAATGAACCCACGAAAAAAAATTGTTTTTTTCATGAAAATAACCAGGTTGACCCCTAATTTGCCAAAATGACCAAATGGAGTTTTTGCCGGACAGTAAGAGAAGCGGCTAGAGGTTTGCCGGAAGTTCTGCTGTCGGCTAGAGGTTTGCCGGTAAGAGGTTTGCGGGAACATAGATTTTGGGGTGCTGAGCTTTTGCCGGAATTGGGGTTGTCGGCTTGGTTATTTACTTATTTTGGCAAATTGCAGGTCAAATTGGTGGTTGTCGTGATTTCCCCAAAAAAATTTCTGCCTCCCTCAGTGTGGTTACTTACTTGATCCTTAATATATTCATCTTTCACTTTTTGCGATCAAGTAAAATCTACCTTAACTAATTAATACGTACAATCGGTCTAATTAGTTGGCGTTATAGAATACGTTAAGTAAAACAAGCAATCGAGTCATTTTTAAGTAGAAAGAACTTTTGAAAGATTCCATACAATTTACATAAGCAAGAGCAATAACACAAATTTTATACAATTTAGATAAGCAAGAGCAATATAAAAAATTTTAGAAAATCAAATTAACCACCGTTAATTGATTTTCATATAAAGGGTAACTAGTTACTACTGATAATCAAGTCAATTAGAGCATTCACTTTTGTTTATGTATAATTTATGTGAGTTAGTTCTTTATATTATAGAGATAAGTTTAATAGTGGTTGTGAGTAAGAAGATATAAAGAAACTGATGAAACTAGTAAATATATAAAAACAGTGTTCATCAAAGTAAATTTGAGAGAGAAAAATGTGATGATAAATGTATAAAAATTATTATTTAATTAATACGAGAGAGAAAAAATATGATAAAGGTATAAAAAATTATTATTTTATTGAATTGAAGAGAGAAAATATAGTGATTTTTAGTGAATTATAAAGATAAAGATTAATAAATGTGAATGCTCTTACTAATGAGGTGTTATCTCCTACACGTAAGTACAACTCCTCTCATTTCTCAATTTGAGCTTGTTTGATAGAAAGTTCGATCAAATCTCATCGATGTGAATTTATAAATAAATTATGGGTCATGTGTCATTTTTCTATTCAATCTACTTTTATTTTCATAAAATAATAATATGTTAAGTATAGTGTATATATACATATCTTAAGCTGATGAAACTGGTATATATGCGATACATATTTACATACTTTAGTACCTTCCTTTTTTCCAATATTACGCAAACTATACATGCTTATTGAATCGGTTATTTAGTGCTGACGTGACATCAACTTCATTGCTGTTTCAACTAATGAATGAATTGATATCTTATATCTACTCAATCCAATTCCACTAGAGAAAATGTTGAAGCTTTCTAATTCTGACGTAGTTTCCATGACACTTTCGAGTTCTTCCATAATTCCCAGATTCTTGAAAGTACGAATATTTTTAATATTATCCTTCATCATCCATATCGTCAGTTCTATAACATATCTTCGAATACTCGGAGTTTTAGCATTTGGGTTTGGATATTTTTTTAGGATTTGAACAAGTTTAATCGCTAATTGCTTTTCTGGAATTCTGCTTGTTTCGAACATCGCATTAATTTCTTGGTATGTCATGAATTTGAACATATGTGCTGCTAGTCCTACCATCACTTCTTGTAACTTAATATCATCTATCATAATCTGTTTGAGTACCTACAATTATATCAAGTGAACTTGTCAAATTCGTTATTAGAAAGGGTTAGATTATCTATACTAAATTGTCCTTACAAATACTATTAGAATTTCACATTGTCGCTTCAGTTATCAAAGAATTAATAATAAAAATAAAAAATAAAAACAGATAGACATTGAATTGGTCATGTTACCGGTTCATTGGATCAACCGGTCCAAAATATAGACTGGGCAATTTTTCTTTGTATTTTATTGTTTGTGAGATTGTTAGATATTATTATAATTTCTAAAATTTGATTATGCATTCTGGCTATCCAACTTTATACAATATTAAAGTTGTTCACAATATGTATTTCATCTACATATAAATGCACATAGGCCTATATATATTTCTAAAAATGTTGATTTTCTGTGTGAAATGTGCTTGAGATTAATATGTCCTATATATGATAATTTGATCACATATATTACTACATATCGTGCAGTCATATGTCTTGTATTTGTAGCCATTTATTTTTATATGCATAAAACAATCCGTTTGCCTATAGTAGTCTATGTGTGATTGTTTGTATTTGTTTGTTTTTTCTTGAGCAGGAGGTCTAGAGATAAAGTTAAGGTTTGACTACATCGCACATTCCTAGACCCTTTAATGCTTTGCAAGGAGTGTGATTTTGTGGGTATGATTGATTGATATCTTCATAATCACACACAACTATATATACAAAGTACACAACTTACATGTAAAAAATCTTTTATGAAAAACTATTATTTAGTATAACAAAATGTACTCAAATAAATTATAACGAGTGCTCAATCATACATGTTAAACTTGATAAAATTAATAATTATGTTTTTTTGCTTTCATTTTCTTTTCTTTTCATATAATCATTGTATTGTTAGTTTCTCAATCTTACATCCTCAAGGGCCATTCAGTTGGTTAAGGTGTCTCAACTCTAGTGAGTGTGTAGCGTTAAAAAAGGTTTCCCAATAATCAATTTTAGCCATGGATTTCACTATCGTTAGTTTCATATATGTCATTTCACACTATGTTATACAAATTACGTACTGGTTTGGTATGGTTTATTTCGACAATAACTTCATCTTATATATATATAATCAAATTTCAAATGGGCTCGGGTTGGAGCTAGCGGCAAAAAGGACACTAACGGAAAAATTTAATCACAATCGACTAAGGACATGTCATGGTTAACATAGTGGAGGAGGTGAAAGAAATTTGGTTTCTATGGATCCTAAAAATGTCAAAATACTCGTTGGAGCAATGGAGAAGTTGGGGTAATTTAATTCAAATATGAATGTTACATGCATATGAAATCAAATCAAGTGGGATGGGGATGATGATGATCATCAAGTGCGCGCTTTAGTTATAGTCTTAAGAAGAAAGATAGAATAAAACTCTTTTGAGTTTAAAAAAACCTTATAAACTAATATGTTACATTATTATTATTTTTTTCAAAAAAAAAAGAGCTGGTTTTATATATGTTTTCGTCATTTTTTATAAAAAAAACTAAAAGCGCTAATTACTTTTTTTTTTAAATGTGTAAAAAATAACAAAAACTTACGTCTACGTAATGTTTAAGCAAATGTTACATAGATAACATAATATTGTTACATACGTAAAATACTAGTTTTTTTAGTTTTTCAACTCAAGTGGATAGGTTTTTCTGTCATTCATTCATGCCCATAGTCTTAATATTCTTATTTTTGCAAATTCTGTGTCCCAGCTCTTGGCTAGGTGTATGTATTGATGTTCGTTGTATGTAGGGACGGATTTACTTACAACTGACGAATAAGTTCAGAGTGGGAAAAGGAGGAGTTGTTGAGAAGGTGGGATGTCAAAAGAAAATTAAAACCAAATTCTTTCATCTAAACCGTTTTAGTTCAATGAAAGTTTTCTATTACAACTCTAAAGTAAAATATTGCATATTATATGGATTAGTCGAATGGCGTTTCTTTATTATTATTATTATTATTTTTTTGTTTATAATTGCACATTGTTTTCTTATTTTTGATTTAATATTGTGGTTAGTCAGTTACTTTTTGAGTTTTAGTAAACCTTACAATTGCACAAACTCAAGAAAATATTGCTATACAAGCATAAATTTGAGCGACAGAAGTTGACGAAATATCATTATCAATTTACCATTAAGTAAATAAGCTTTAAGAGTTTTATGATACTAACTACTGTTAAGCAAACGGGTATGGATTTCTTTTACCTGACTCATTTTAACCCGACTGTAGACTTAATTTGACACTATGTATTTAATTTGCCCTCACTGACGAAAAGTTCTAGATTGTCATTGGTTGTATGTTTTTTGTTTAGTGGAATGAAGTGCTTGCTTTGCTTTTCAAAACAAACAATCGACTAAGGAAAAACACTAATCATCAAATTATATATTTTAATCAAATTTTTTTAGTCGTAATAAATATATATTTTTGCACTTTTAAAAATACATATTAGACGCTGAGTTTAGACAGCCAAGGAAGAAGCAAGACTTTTTCCTCTAAGCATACGTGTCTTGTGAAGAAGACGGAGTTTAACCTCTTGGGTAAAAGGTTTCTAAAGCTTGGCCATCAAGGACGATGTGTCTTCGGATTCGTTGGTTTTGTGATGGGTTGGTTTTGTGAAATATGACACGTTTTGGTGTTGGATTTTTTATTTTTTTTATTTTGTCAGCAACAGCACAGCCTCAAGGCTTTCCCTCGCTGCAAGGTCAAGTGATTCGACCAAATGGCCGAAGATCAGGTTTCCCGACGAACCCTTGACTAATCTTAACCAAGGAGGAAACCCACATCTTGATGCATAACACTCTTGGAAAAAACCCAAGTTAGTTCGAGATTCGAACCTGTGACCTATCAGTTACCGAGCTCTACATCATCACCACCTGATGTCATTGAACTAAGAGCTCATCGGTGTCGAAATTTTATTTGGTAAAATATGCTTTTACTAACTTTAGACCCAAAATAGTTACTTGTATTGTTGAAATGTTAATTATTTTGATAACATATGTGTTCTACGAAGTGAAGATCTTAACACAGAAAAGTAAGTTCAAATTGTAGCTAAGATGAATGATATATTGATACTCAAAGTTTTGTTGTTAAAACTTAAAATATGTGAGAATAAGGTTGTCATATTAATTGGTAATAAATCATGTGTCGGTTTATAAGTGTGAGCTTCTATATGATTGTAATCCTATGTAACAAGACACACATGAAGGCAGTTGGTAGGGTGCGAAGCACCCAACGTGCTTGGACCTAGGGTGAGTGCAATGGTGTAATGTGGTGTTTTGATGGTGAACTTCTTTTCGTCACGAGCATCTTTATTGATTTTGAATTTTAATTTGAAGCGGTTCGGTTAAAATAAAGTTCACACGAAACGTTTCAGCACAATCAAAGTTGTTTCCAGTACTGCAATAAGCAACAAGTTTCATCTTGTTGAATTTACTCTTCTTGTTTCAAGTTCCCACTTTAATTTTTGGAACTTTTAGGACTTTAATTCGCTTTCATGTAAGTTTACTACACACTATATACCAACACCACATGCAATTCTTTCTAATTCCTATAACATTGTTTAATTCTACGTTTCTATTTCAAGTACAATTTCGGCTGTTTGGTAAATCCCGACAGTGCTGCTGCTTCAGCTGTCATATCGTGGGAGACAAACGAGTTCACCTGAGTGAATCAGAGTATGTTTTAAGAGACCAAAAGCCTCAACTACCACATATGTGTTTGTTGTTCTTACTTTGCTTTGCAACTTGTATTTTGTTTACTTCCTGCTTTATTCTTTATTTGTATTTAATTTGAATTATCATATAGTAAAGTATTATTTATTTAAATTTTTTGAATAATGTTACTACATTTAACACTTTTGCTGTGTAACCTTTTGAATATACCAGTGATCGATCAGTTATCCTGAGATCATATAGGAGAGTTAAAATCTCATCAGAGTTTAGTTAAATGAGATTAAATTTAGGGAAAATTATCAAAATAGTTAAGTTTAACCCCCTTTTTACCAAAATAAACATGAATCTGATGATTAAATTCAATAGCTAAATTATAGTCTTACCGTAGGTGCGCCTGTTATCATGGTCCTCAATTGCTCAAAAAAGCCATTTCCACTATAAATGCATAAATTCCTCAAAATCTTAGCAACATTTACACGTAGCAATTGACTTTCCAACCCCTCACTAAGCTTCCGAATAATATTCAATTTCAAAATACGATCACAATTTCGCATGCTTTCAAACGCCAACATTCCAATTGCTTCTCCAGCAGCAATTCTCACACGACTATGAGTTTCAAAAACTTGATCTCTAAAAAAGATATTAAACAATTCTTTTAAAACCCCTCCAGTTGCACCAATCTTTTCTTTCGCATCAACCTCCAACGACAAACTCGTTAAAATATCGATTCCAAGTTTTTGTAGTCTCGGATAATTCTCACCATATTTTAACATGTCACGAATGTAACTAATAGTGAAAACTAGTTCGGATATTTCAACCCGAAGTTGTGTACCGGTGACACCGCTAGAGCTTACTAACATTTTCACAACTTGTGACGATCGTTTTACAGTTGATATTTGAGATTCTGTTACCCGTTTGTCTTTCAATAATCGCGCATCAACGCGCATGAAATCGATTATTTTTTTTAACAAACCTCTAGTGTGACCAATCTTTTCACAATTGTCATGATCACGAGCTAGTTTTTTCAGAATTAAAAGTCCTAATTGGTTAAATGCCCAAAAATCATAATCTCCATGATCACCAATAAGATCTGATTTAGATTCATCACCGGTTGTAACGTGTAGTAACGTGGATATTGATTCCATAGCTCCGGGTATACCAGCAACCCGAAGCGCGTGTTGATTTTTACCAACGAGTTTCACAATAATCTTCCCAGCGGACATACGGATTTCTTCTTCTTGTAAATCTTTCCAGTTAAGCATTTCGGTTAATCGTTCCATCACCGATATGTTAATCCCGATTTTCTGAAGAGTATCTTGAGAAAATCTTGAATTGGTTATGAATCTTTCAAGGATTCGAACCCCGATCAGTTGTTCATCAGATGAACAAGAATTCAAAAGCTCCATCGCAAAATTAACCATATCCATTTGCAAACCATCAAATATGCTTCCGTTTACACTCTTCGAATAAGAATCATAAAAAAACCGTTTTATAGAAATCATACCCGTGTGTCCCAATTCAAGTTCTTCGTTCACAGTTTCCAGTATCATTTTGTATTTCACATTCAATTCCCAATATGTTTTCTCCAAAAGAAAAACCATAGCTTCAGCCAATGCTAAACCGTAGAAGACTGAAAGAGCTGATTTCCGGTTCAATTTATCACCATGCTGATCTAACATGCTTACGTCAGCAAAGCTATGGTTCGCGAGTCTGGTAACTGAAATGAACACACAAGATGATGCGGAAAGTAATTGTAACCAGTAAAGAACATTACTAATGTTGCTCGATGTGAAAACTGATCGCCCGTATGGAAGAATCGGAACATCGGAACTTATCCATGTTCGTGATGGTGTTTGTTTGTTATATTTATATATACTAGTCTTGCGTTTATCGTGATGGAACAACGAACTTGAGGTTATCGCGTGAAAGCTACCGACTCCTGGGTCAGTTAGGGACCAAGTGGCTTGATGCTGCCATTCGAGCTCGTGACTCCGGCTAAAAATCCTCGTACTTTCGACTAAAAGAATGATGGTTACTAGCCAAAAGTCGATTTTGTCAATGGTTATAGCGAACCCACCCAGTAGAACCACGGTGGCCCAGATGAACGCTAGCGTTCCGAGCCCGGTGGCTGTTTTTTCGAGAATAGCGAGTCGTAGGGCGAAAAGGGTTAGTTTCTTTTCTGGTGCTTTTGATAGTTGTTTTTGTCTTGATGAAAATGGTGGTGTGTTGTTGCTGTGTGTTGTTTCATTGCTGGTTTGTGGTTCGAAAAGTGTGGTGTTTTTTGTTTTGATTTGAGTGATTGTTTGGTGGTTTAGTTGTGGGAGATGAACAATATCTTGGCTTTCTATGGAGGTTCTGTGATTCATGATGTCACGTGGTGGTGGTTCTAGCTACCGTAATTTAAAAACAAATGGTAATGAATGATATCTATATATATATACACGGTTGGTACGTACGTTATATATACTTTGGTTAAAGAAATGTGACCACCATGTATTTACAAAGTTTCTTTTTATAGAAAGATATTATTTTAGCTAAATTCAAATTCATACATACATTATACATACATGCATATAACTTACATTATACATACATGCATATAACTTTATGTTGACTTCAAATTTCTAGGGTTAAGGAAAACTGAGCTTAGAGAACAAGTTTCTCTTTGGAAACAACTTTTTCTATTGCTTGCAATCAAAAACACACTTTAAAGATTCTCTTTTTGGTTTTGTTGTTAGCTTAGAATGTTAAAAATCCTTTCCAATTTGCCACGCTTTGTTCTAATACTTACTCTTTAAAAACTTTGTATCATAAATTAGAATTCCTACGATAAGGAACGTACATTGATCAAGATTATTGTTGACATTTCTAAATAATATTTTTTGAATTTATGTATAAGTAAGAAGAAGATCAAGAAGAAACTCATGGAGGATCGTAATACACTTTTTATGCTACAAGAAATTGTCTTTAAAGCGACGACAACTATAGCAAAGACATAAGTAGGTCGTCGTAAATGCATGATTATACCGTATGGATATTAGCGCAGTAGCCTATATCAATAACATTTTACTAGTTAACACTGTAACGATGACATGCTGTACATATAATACATGAAGCAAGAAGTTTAGCCGCTACTATCTTTGAAACCTTCATGGCCATCCTAAATTGTCAATATATAGATTGAATAAATCTTCCTTTTTCTGTTACTTTTCAAAGCAGGAACCGCTAGAACTAGTTTTATACACATACATTGGACGGGTAGCCTTATTTCATAATGCTAAACTATATTTGTTTGCATTCCCTTACACAACAACTTGTTCACATTACACTTCAAATTTTAACAGAAAAAACAAATCAACAAGTGCATACACACATAGAAAATAATTTCATACACATTTAAAATTATCTTTTTTACTTCTATTTTTACACTCGTCCACAGTCGCATATTATAATTTTATGAAATGACACTAGTACAGAGTCCCTCATTTAAAACGGTTAATTTGGCCTTATGAGACGGTTATTGGACCACCTCATTAAATGGCGCCTCAAATCATCTGTTTCCATATGAACCCGTGGAATGAACCGCCTCAAACCCATGCATGACCGCCCTAAATCTTTTCTTAGTACTTGAACATGACAGCCTCAAATCCACCAAATGACCGCCTTAAATCTCTTCTTTGCACATGAACATGACCGCTTCAAATCCACCAAATGACCGCCTTAAATTCACTACTTTACAAACTTTTGACTTCCTCATACCATACAACGACCGCCTCATATTTCAATAATTCTTCCAGTCAATTGTCAAATTTTTCAGCAAAAACATTTTCATTTGTTATCAATATTTCTCCATTGAGGTGAATCTGCCATATGTCTAAATATTCCACCATATATACGAACATCTCCATGCCAACGCAATAATTCAACTTCTTTTTCGTTTGCAAATAATCGTTTTAGTCTCGGTATAATAGGGATATACCACAACACTTTTTCCTGTGGTCCCTTTTTTGTCACATCATCATCAGGTTAATTAGTTTCTATCTTACGCTTGTATCTCGATGCACCACAAGTAATCCATAAAAGATGCTTCTCGAACTTGTTTCTATACGACATATAGTCATTCGGACATGCATGTGTTATTCTACTTCCAATCACATGGGACACATCAATTTTTTTGCATCATACATCGAAATTGGTAACTCATTACCTTCAGGAAGCATGTCATGCAAAACCACTAACAGGTAACTGAAACTTTTGTCTCCATCCATAATTAGACATTATGTTAAACAATATCAACTTATCAGGATGTGAAAAATCAAGTAATAATATTTAATTTATAAATAAAACGATCAACAAACACACAAACGACAGTGAACCGGTCGGATTATAGTGTGAATGCTAAGACCAAATATCGTCCAAGGACTCACGGACACATGCAAAGGCACACTCGGGATTTAAATGGTCATTATACCTAATTACCAGGGGGGGGGGGGGGGGGGGGGG
>WOUH02015457.1:0-15628 GCA_009936405.2 Stevia rebaudiana
GGATATTAAAAAAAAAAAAAAAAAAAAAAAAAAAAAATTTGACCTTGGTTGACCGCCTAGGTCCGACTAGGGCCGATTTTGGGCCGACTAGGGCCGATTTTGACCGTCTAGCGCCTAGGGTGACCGACTACACCCTAGGCGAGGCGCCTGGCGGTCGCCTAGGCCGATTTTTACAATAGTGGTTTTATCACAACTTATATCCATTAAGTATGTTATGTCAAAAACCTAAGATCTTTAAGAGAGAAATGGCTGTTGGGTTATATAACTTTAGCCCAATTATTTTACAACATTTGTGTTTTTAGTTGTAGAATTATAGTAGTAATATGAAAAACATAAAATGAAGTTTTGGTTTAAACTAGTCAGGCCCATTTACGTTGACTTACCACATTCATTTTATTGTTGATTTGAATATAGAAACGTTAGATACCACATTCATTTTATTGTTGATTTGAATATAGAAATGTTAGAAAGGATTTGAAGTCATAAAAGGATATATATCAATTAAGTCGCCCAAAGTTTTCAGATGATATTGTTTTAAATAATGTTGAACTTTTCTAGTGATATCGTTATGCGTTGCATGCAATACAATTGATGTCAACTTAACCCTTTAAACTAGTCCATTTTACCCACAAGATAACATATCACGCAAATATGCTACTACTTTCAACATTTAGTCAAATTAACCATTCCAATTAGTCCATTTTAATTTAAACCAAATGCGAAATTATTACGATTTATTGGCCCTAAAATTTTCATCTGAAAACTAATTTCTTATAGTGGAGTTAGGTACCGAAATAATACACATCGTCTGATATCGTTTAACGATGAGCTTTCAAATGGAACGAAACATTAATTTCTGATTTGTGAAGACATTTTTTTTACCACTTACTTATTTTTTTTATCGTTAAATAAAAATAACACGTTTTTATTAAAAAATGTAAATACGAAAAAACTTAAATTTCAAATATTATCAAACGGACTTTCCAAACTGTGGGATGGCATTGCTTATAGATATAACAATTGACCATGTCCAATTTATTCATGGATGCAATGCATGTGCTTAATAGCGTTATAGCTGATTCAATAGTATTTACAATTAATCTTCTTACTCAATCTGTTGAACACGATATATACTTTTACAGGATAGTCAACGAAACAAAATGAAAACGTTAATTTGTTACCCTAAAGTTTGACGGTTTGTTTGTTACACGTTTCGATTTAAGAATATATTTCAAGAACATGATTATAGAAACTAGAAATCCAAAACCATCAATGCGACTTCCTAGTTTAGATCTTTTATTTTTTATACTCAAGTTTTAACATTCAAAATGATCACTACATCACGCAAACAATAAAAATTGTTTCATAAACAATTAGAAAACGGTTTATTAACGTCGAGGAGAGGAGAGGAGAGGAGATTACTCCGTAGGAGGGTGAAACATTGGAACTTTTTTCAAGATCTAAGTTCGTAGCCGCTGGAAATTCAATTGGAGGATTTAAGGTGTTTTGTGTTGATGAAATTAAGGTAACATAAGCCGCGATCCCAAAAACCGCGCTTAATAGAGCTAAAACAGCCGCTAATGCATAGATTCCAGGCTTCACAACGTAACATGTAATATAACCATATGCATTAAACTGTCCATCTGCTTCATTGTTGATTCCGGCAGCTGCCAACAATAAAACCACGGCTATAATCGAAGCTACCCTGAATTTTACACAAAAAAGTAGTAATAGTTACAAATGTAACAATAATCATGGCAAATTAACAAAAAGTTAAAAAATATTAGGGTTTTGTCAATACCATGATAGTGCATAAAGAAGTTTTGAAGTTGCACTCGAATTAGGATCACTTCGAAAACATCTAGTTCCACCAAACGTAACGGTTATGTAAATACGTGTAACGATTGCAAACACAGCTGCAACGATTCCTAGGGCAAGAGCCGGACTACTTGGATAATAACACGAATCACCATCGATATAAACATCCGAGGCCTACATTCATATGCCCACATCATAACAAATGTACAAAAACTTATCCAACAAAATCGCATTCAACCAGCATGTCCAGGGTAAGTGGAATAAGGACAAACCTTACTTATACCGTTGGAAAAACTGGAGAGACTGTTTTTAGAGAGACTCAGACTCACATATATATATATATATATATATACCCACAACATATTCATCGTTTTATATAAATTGGTTGTCTACTCATTTTAAAAGCAATTATATTTGTTATTACTTAGTTTATTTTGTTTATTACCTTAACCCTAGTAGCCTCCGCTGCAAAACCGGTGACTGCGGATATTATTCCGAGCACCGCCACAAGCACACAGAAGCCTACCAATCTGCTCTCCATCTCTGAATTGAATTGTGTATGAGCTGTGGAGTGTATGTGAAGAAGCATGTGGATGAAGAAAACTTGAGACTAAAAGTTCAAGTATATATAGATGATGCTACCACTAAGTTAGCTGGGAACTTTATAAGATATACGCAAGGAGATATTAAAACAAAACTACTGTATTTATTTTATTATTGTAACCAAACAAACGAGTAGTTAGTTAATTCATACTTTCGGAGCAATGTATTTGACTTTTACAATAAAGCTTCTAATAATTCCATGTTAACATGTAATAAAGCAATTGCAAAATATAGATGTTTCTTTTGCAATAATTATTGACTTATTGTACGTAACACTACACTCGTGACGACATGTTCCGACTAAAACTTTAAGCCCTTTCTTGATGGATTTTTGTCGCTACAAGTGCATTTACCTGACAACAACTTCTAGTTGATATTATCATCTGAAATTCTGAATAGAGTAGTGGTAATCGGTGTTAAAGTCGTCAGCATAGGGGTCGTCTGCCTATATGTCGGCTATTGTCGTCGTTTGGATAAATCGATTAAAATAAAGGAAAAACTAATTGACCTTTTCCGACGGCTTTTCTTAGAGCGTTGCAAGAGAAAAAAAAGATTGACCCATGCTGGTGACATGTCGTCTACATATTAAATAAACAAAATTTTCCAAATCAAACACCACATTAATTCGAATGAAAAAAATCCAATTCAAATTAAACAAAGATCCAAACAAAGCATAGATACGGATCACTACGATGTTCGCTCCCATAGGTGACACATTTCATCCATTTGGTAATTCATTTCTTCCTTTTGGCTCTCGTTCTTGGTATTGTGCATATTGTTGTTGTCGTTGCAATTGTTGTTGGAGCTGTTCCACTCGTTCATCCATTTGACGTTGACATTGTCCTTGTGAAGGTGTAAGTATTATACAAATCGGAGGTGGGATGTCACATAACACGGCCAACGCGCGTACGCTCTTTATATCCCACATATTGGGTCTAATACACGCTCGATATACTCAATCTCATTAACCCATGATGAATTAGCAGCCTCTTTGGTGGATCTTTTAGACTCCTCTTGAATTCTCTCATGATTAAACAATACCACAAGTATATATACAAACATTATTTTACTGAAATTCGACAGAATAACGTACTGCTGTAAAATGGATAAACAACTTAGCTCCCAATTTTCCAAATTTCAATCAAACTACATTAAACCCAACACATATAAACAATACCAACAATAATATCCCAAATATCAATTAACCTAAATTACCAACAACAAATACCTGCATAATAAAATTCAACTTTGAATCAATTAAAGTGGGCCATTTAAACTCACATTTGGATTTTCAAAGTCAATGTTGAACAAACAACATACTAAATAACTTCACTAAGCTTTCTACTTTTTTTAAGAGAAGAAGACCTCACCTACGTGCTAGCCACATATAGCCGTGAGATGTAGCAAAGATCGATTCCTCGACCTTTATGAGACCGTACACCCAAATAAACGGGAACTAGATGAAATCCGTAAACCCTCTTCCCTTCTCTTATCTGATGTGCAATTTCCTCTCATTACAGTCTGGGGCTAGAGTAGAACCTGAGACCTTTCAAAAGAAGAGACTAAAGTCAACACCTACTCTTAACCGCTTGAGCTAAGAATCATTGTTAGATCTCCCAAAGTTTTCTACTTGCATTGTTTTTTATTTCCGCTTGTGATTTGTGATTTAAAACTGAATGCTATTGTGTATTTGTGTTATTGAAATTGAATCTATTATGTATTTTGTTTAGTTGAAATCCTCTAATGTGAAAATGAAAGAGTCTAGTTATAAAACCTTTCAAAAGCTAAAAGAATGAGTTTTTGAGACTTCGTTTAATCATTTGAGGTAATAGGGTAAATTTGAATAATGCATAGTGGCATAAACCTTCATTGTCTTTTAACTTCTTTGTAATATGTTGTTTATCCTGTTCCTTCGTTATCTCTGCCAAAGATTTCATACTTCTAATTTTTATAAAAGTAATATACGTTCAAAATTATCAACTAGTTTACATGCTTTAATGCTTACATTACAATGATGTGAATCTTTCACTCATTTGACCCATTTCCATTTTAACTGAACTCCTATTATTTTATTATTGTACCTATTTAACCCCCTAGCTAGACTGTTAGAGGTAAAACATTACTTAAACACACCATTTCTTTACTTAAACACGAAGATCACCTTGTAGGAACAACTATAGGTAACTTTAATTTGTAAAGACTATCATATTTATATTATATGTTTTCCTAATTTATAATGACGATGTTTTTTTAATTAACTTAATGTATCGCATTGTTATTATATGATAAATCTTATACGAATCAAACTGTTGAACCACCCTCAAAATTATTTTACTATGGGTATTGCATGTGACTCACATTCTTCATTGTTTTTTGCGAAAGTGAAAATCATTTTTTTAAACCCGACGAACCGACCCGGCCTGACCCAGATTAAGACCCAAAAATTTCAACCATTTGGTATGTGAGAGATCTGACTAGTAAAAATGTGAACCCATTGTAAAAAATTCCTGGATCCGCCACTGGCGTAACGTGAGTCGTGAGGTATTATACTAGTTAAGTTGATAACAAGAGAGTATTAGAAATCTAGAGATCAATAGTGATTTGTAATTCTGCCGTTCAAAAAACAGATTGCGATTTTAAGTTTATTTAAATATGTATATGTTATATTGAATACCAAAAACCAATATTTATGAATAATTGTTAGATGATCACTCTATCAATGAAATATCATTGTTTTCCAACAATACTTATAAATTTGTGCTTAACAATTTTTAATAATTAATAGTATAAAATAAATCTCAAAATGCCTGTCATTAGTTAAATACATTTGAAACACTTAAGAAACCAAATATACAAATTAAAATAACACAATGTCAAACTAGACATGCAAAACACACCCATAAAATTTTAAAACCATACACCTAGCTTGTTCACATAGCTCTTTTTTCCAAACCAATCCAAATTCACAATTCGCAAGCGAACTGCTCCATCGTTCATGATCGATCAATCATACGATTGATCACTACTTGATTATTAATTTTTTATTATTAATTAATATTGTTGTTGAGGAGGGTATTGTTGAGGAGGGTATTGCTGTGGAGGGAAA
The DNA here is from genome assembly GCA_009936405.2 of Stevia rebaudiana. NCBI lineage: Eukaryota > Viridiplantae > Streptophyta > Magnoliopsida > Asterales > Asteraceae > Stevia > Stevia rebaudiana. Next base: position 5,528 of record WOUH02015457.1, read on the forward strand.
CGAGCTTGATTTTTCTCAGGATCAACATTAGCACCCATCGGGTACGCAACCGCCGGATTCATGGTGGGTTGTGTAGCCGGTGTAGCTACGGTAACAAAAGCAGCAATCCCAAAAACCGCGCTTAAAAGAGCTAAAACAGCTCCTGCTGCAAAGATTCCTGGTTTCACAACATAACATGTAAAATAACCATATGAATCAACTTGTCCACCTTCTCTATTGTTTAATCCAGCAGCTGCTAACAATAAAATCACAGCTACAACAGTAGCAACCCTGAATATTATTCAAGCACTAATAAGTTAGTTTTATTCATTAGCATATGATCTCTATAGAGAGAAAACAGGAAGATTAATTACCATGACAATACTGAAAGGAGTTTTGAAATTGGTGTTGAATTAGGATCATTTCGACAACATTTACAACCACTAAATGTAACGCTTATGTAAACTTGTGTAATAATCGCAAACATGACTGATATTATTCCAAGAGCGAGGGCCGGGCTACTTGGATAAACACACGAATCGTCCTCAATATAAACATCAGAAGCCTACATGCATGTATATATAACCATAAAGCATATATATAGTTTTGTTATATCTAAACTTACCTCATTCTTTAATTTAATTAAACAGAAAAATTATTATAGTAGATCTTAGAGCATTCATAATAAGTTTCTCATTTCTTTCCTTAACAACAAATTATGAGGGAAATACAATAAATGCAAATTTACTTGCACGTTAGATTCCTCGGTCATCTATGTTTTCCGCCCCCATATTATTAGGGAAACCATCCTCATCTATCATCTCATCCTCAATTTATAGGTTAAAGTGTTAAACCAATAATTTGTGTGTTGGTGATTGTGTATGAATATGATAGAGAAAGTGATAATACTTTAATAAAACTATATTATTTAATTGAAATGATGATATACACTAGAAATGAGATGTGAAAGATTTCTATAAAAGTAGTACATAAATTTATATAGCTTTGATTTTTAGTTAATCATGAAAATGCGAATAAAGAATCTATAGTGAATGCTCTAATTTAAAATACGTAAAATCGTAAATAATTGGTTAATTGTTACCTTAACTCTTGTGAACTCCCCTGCAAAACCGGTGGCCGCTGATATTATTCCAAGCACGGCCACAACTGCGCAGAAACCTACCGCTTTGCTTTCCATTCGCTAGTCGTGTATGAAACTATGGAGTGTTAATTTATTAAGAAGCTTGTGGATGAAGAACTTGAAGTGAAAGTCTAAGTATATATAGATGGGTGTTGCTATCAAGTATCAAGTCATCGACTTCATTAGCTGGAGAATTTTATTAATGTATGCAAATGGATATATATTTGAAAACAAGGAAATAAAGTTTACGTTGATATGTCAACCTAGGACTTGGTCATGTATTTGGAAGAAAGTAATTTTATATTCTTTTTATAATGTTAAAATTATTCGTGTAATTCATCTCTGTACAACGAGCAAAAGGTATACAAGCATGTTGTATTTGAAAATGTTGTTTGCCCACGAATTCTTTTTGTTTTTGTAGTGAGATACAATCATATTGATTTAAAAAATATTAATTTAGAAATAACTTACTCATCATTGATAATTAATGCATTCTGTTCTTAGTTGTCATGTTTAGTTTTAAATACTAAACATGTTTTGACCACATTTGGAAGAATTATTTACGACATATCTGAAAATGTTAAAACCCTCAGGATAGCCTTTGATATGCATGAATGTAGCCTGTAATGAAATGAACCATTACGTTGGAATGAAATAAAACATTTTTTGTTACACTTAGTATTTGAATGTACCATTACATAAGGAATGTGATTTGTTCTCTTTTAATGATTTTCATTCTTTGGAGGAGGTTTTTTTTTTTCATTCCTTTCCTTGAAAGAATGATCTGATCAATGAACCAACCCATGACTCGACCAAGTACATGACCCATGATCAAAACCATTACCCAACCTGTGACTCGAACCATAATCAACTCATGACCAAAACCATGACCTGACCCATGACTCGAAACATAACCCGACCCACTACCCAACCCATGATCCAAACAATAACCCGACCCATTACCAAACCCATGATCTAAACCATGACTTGACCCATGACTCGAACCATAACCCAACCCATTACCCAACACATGACCCAAACCATGACCGACCCATGACTCGAACCATAACCTGACCCATGACCCAACCCATGACACACGACCCAAACCGTGACCCGTCCCACACGCTATATCACGAACTGACCCATGAGTTGAACCACGACCTGATCCATTATTCGAACAATGACCAGATACATGACCCAACCCAAATTGTATTTCATTCATATATCTTTTTCTTTTTACCAAACTACATAAAGTAATTAATGATTCATTTCATTACCACTTGTAACCAAACATAACAATGAAATGATAATGATCCATTTAATTTCTTTGTTCACTCCATTGCCTCGTCTATTTTCATTGCTTTGTCTATTTCATTAGCTCATACCAAACAGACCCTACAAAGTTTAGAACTCACAAATAAATGACAGTGATGTAACATGGTATAGGAGTTTATAACAAATAAATGAGAATGCACATGCAACTTTCACCCATTTTTTAAAAAAGCCAGTAACTTTTTTTATACCTCAAAATAATATTTTTATAATTACACAAAATATAGAATGTTTTTTATTTTTTTATTTTTATAACGAGTATAGCATTAATATATTTTTTTCTGATAAAATAAACAATTTGAACGGCATATGCTCATGGTTCTTTGCATTTTATAACGTTTTTTCAATTGCTTATTAAAGTATTAAACTAAACACTTTATGCATTTTTTTAAAGAGTTAGCATTCTAAAAAACTGTATTTGAAAAAAAATATTGTTGTATTATATAGCAAAAAAAGTTGCATTAAGTGTTATCCAACTTTTTTATAGCTAAAATTTTTTGACCAGGCTCATTTTGGAGTGACTATTCTAGCTCATGTAGTTATAGCTTTGCTATCGTGTGTCTTGCGATTATCAAGTTTATATTCGTTATCGTTGTTTGCTGCCATAAAGTTTTCTTACTATTCATTCTTTAAAAATCGTTTTTCAATATTTTTTTGCAATCCAGGACAACCGATTTCCTCCTTCTCTAACTATGAAGGAGTACTTGATTAAATAATTAAGGTTTATAGTAGTAATTTATCATAATTAGAAGATATAATTTGACTGAATTTCTTTTGTAACTATCATCATTCTGCTCTTATAAATAGTTGACCAATAACATATAACTAGTTAGTAAGACCCGTGCGTACGTTGCAGCAAAGCCTTATATGATATAAATGATAAAGTTTAGATTGTTACCGACTCGATCGTTTCCGAACAAAACCTATGTCAAAACGTATATAGCTCGAATTTATACTACCATATGAAAACGTATGATATATGACCCAACTCGTACGTCAGGACGTTGCCTTATATGATGTAAATGATAAAGTTTAGATTGTTACCGACTCTCGATCGTTTTCAAACAAAATCTATGTCAAAACGTATATAGCTCGAATTTATACTACCATATGAAAACGTATGATATATGACCCACCTCGTACGTCAAGATGTAGACCAACTCCAAACATACATAAGAGTAAGCACAAAAATGTATTATATTTAATCTGAGTCGTTTACTAACAAACTTTAAGTCGAAACATAAACAAACCTGAATTTATACAGACATGAAAATTAAAATAAAACGTAAAAGTTAGTTTTTTATACTAATGAACAGACGTTATTAATGTAAAATGAACAAGGGGTAAACAAAAATCTTCCGAAACTCTTAGGAGTGGATATTATATTTAAAAATAATTGGAAATTAGAGGAGCTAGAAGTATCAAATTAGAAACTTGATGAAACCTCACCGACTTTGTGTTTAAAGTTATGTTTCATCTTTCATCTTTCATAGATAACAAAAATAAATAAATAAATAACTTCGGAGACACTTGTCACAGTCCTAGCTCATTCTCAATTCTCTTTTGCCGCTAAAACATTGAACCTAGAATAATGAAACATGGTCCAAAATCTTTGACCCATATCCTCGATCTAACCCATTTAATACTTTCTTTTCCAACATTTTTCTTTGGCTGCAGTTACCTAATTATATTATTTAGTTCATCATAAATCAGATTACACTCATATCTATAAATTAATTTTTGGTTACAAATCATCACGCAATATTTGAAAAATATGATACTGATGTATTGCAAAACACCCGCATTTTCCTTTGTATTTTGAGTCGTATTTTATGTAGTTTATTATAGTTTTTATTAGTTTTTGTATATTATTTGGTCTTATGTTGAAATGTAGGTGTTCAGGAGTCAAAGGAGCGAAAACGAGTTAAAACGGACGAAGGACGAAAAACGAACACCCTAAGAAGCGCGGAACAACAAGACGAAAAACTCAGGAAAATACCACCTCAGGCGGTACGCGCAATAAGAGGGTGTGCTGCGGCACAGTACGCGGGAGCCTATTTGACCGAGTGAAACCTAATCTAATTCATATAAATTGAAGATGATGCCAGATGATTTAGGGTTCGACTCCTTTAACACTTTTTGGTCGATATGATTTTGGAAGCTTTAGCTGCTGGAAGGATCAAGTTGGAAGCTTGGAGCCTTTTGGCACTTAATTTCGGTTTGTTTGATAGTTTGACTTTACGTTTGAATCATTGACTTTCTTATTTTGTTCTTTTCTTCTGTTTAAACAACGACCATGTTTACTGAATATATGATTATGTTGATTGTTTTTATTAATATGAGTGGCTAAATTCCTATTAGTTGCCTAGGTATGCATGATTGTATGTTTTGATTGTGTTTAATGTTGACTTGGACTATGATTCCTTAAAATTGGTTTGTAACAGTTAATACATAGCTCTTAATTGATCACATAGCAGTAATAGATAATAGTAATTGGTTCCAAATTCGTCCATAAGTCTAGTTTGTCTTAATTAGGTTGATTGGCTATCTAATTGTCCAATTTAAGTTTTCTTTGCAACCTTGAGACTGAGAGGGTATAGGTTTAGGTTGTCTAACTTGTGGTTTGGTTTAATTGGGTAGACCAAAAGGATAACCTATTTAATTTAGCTAATAGGTTGGCAATTGAACGTGTGAGTAGGTTATTAGTTGTGATTTTGATGCGCGGTTTGGACAGAGAGGGAAACAAGTGTTCGGATACGCGTTACATGTGGGGTTAGGTCGAGAGGAAACCTTTCCATTGATTTAGAGTGCTATTAAGATAGTTTGATATGTGTCTTGAGTTGCGTGTTGTAGGCCGAGATGATAACTTCACCAATTTAACCTAATTACCATTAACTAACTATCTAATTAAACCATGTGTGTTTATTACAAAACTTTATCTAGGTCACATTAATGCAAAGTAGATGTGAATCACACACATAAAGCACTTATATTTAAATTTTGCATCCACTCTTACAAAATGAAATGAATTTGGTTAATCTTAATATGGTTTCCCATTTTACTATCTTTGACTCGCTTCAAAAATACCATTCATGATAATTTCATAGACGGTTTATGCATTGCTAATATTATTTCTTGATTATTTAAATTTGTATTATTCACATATTACTGAATACATGTTATTTAATGAAAGATCGTTTATGCATGACTTCTGAATTCAAGCAATAACGATGCTTATGAAATTACTAGAAAGACTAAGGAGGATCACATATTATGGAAAAACTTTACCAATGGTAACAAAGTTTTATAAGTTATAGTGTTATACCGAAGACAGCCATTTTTTTAAGCTACTCAATTTTTATTACGTATTTCCATTTATGTTGACTTATTAAACCTGTTTAAAAAAAAATAAAATTAAATGAGGCATATGAAACACATATGAATATTGATTTAAATAACTGAACCAATTAACTTAAATTAGAAAGCAATCCTGAAATAATAAATTAATTCATAAAATAATAACAATTTTTTATTAGAAAGCAATCCTGAATTCTTGTTTAACCAATTTTTATATGTTTAAGTATTAATAAAAAGGTATAAATAATTAAAACACTTATGGATATGAGTGACTTTATACCAATATCTTTTTTTGTGACTTAATTAAATTACTTAGTGATATGATATGAGTGACTTTAATCAATTTCGCGTATTCAACTTGTGTGGTACACGAGTCTCTAACCTAGTACAAAATTTATTACATCAGTTTTTATTTTATAAAATGTTTTCCGAAAGACATATCAAGCACCCTTTTTAAAGAGGAAAAAAAGAGGGGCTTTATAATGAAACTAAAAGATACTTCAAATCCTTGAAATTCTAGGACACACCTATAAAAAGTACTAAGTCATCAATGTAACATCTTTTTACCAACCTTTCTTCTTACCATGAAGCAAACCATTTGATACCGGTACGAAAAATAGCCTAAAAGGTCTTTGCTTAAAACTTGATCTCAAGAAGCTTCTTTCATGTTAATATTTTTGTGTAGGGTATTGCTGTGAAGAGAAAGACATTGGATTTTTCTCAATATCAAACTTAGCACCCACTGGGAGTGCAATCTCCGGGTTTGTGGTAGCTTGTAATGGTATAGATAAAATATAAGCGGCGATACCAAAACCCGCAGTTAAAAGAGCTAAAATAGCTCCTCCTGCAAAGATTCCAGGTTTTACAACATAACATGAATTATGACCATCTATATCAACTTGTCCACCTTCTTTACTATTTAGTCCTGCAGCTGCCAACAATAGAACAACTGCCATAAAAGAAGCTACCCTGTGTAGATGTTAAAATAAATAGTTTTATATATTTTCTAACGGTATAAACTTTAAAGATCGACATGTTGGACAATTGAGTAGAGAAAAAGATTAATGCCAATTACGTACCATGATAATAAAAATAGGAATTTTGAAATTAGAGTCGAATTAGGATCGTTACGACAACAACCAGCTCCACCAAAGGAAGCACTTATGTAAATTCGCATAATGATTGTTAACACAGCTGATATGATTCCAAGTACAAGAGCGGGACTACTTGGATAAACACACCTATCAATCATGATATAAACATCCGTAGCCTGTGTTCATACCCACAACACATAATTATAAGTGTACCGTACATATAACGTGTTATAATTGTTTGATATATTTTTTTTATTATATATATATCATCTAAAGAATAATTTTTGAAGTGCAAATAACATTTTTTTAGTTATAGTTAACCAAACATGTAGATTGTTTATTGTTACCTTAACCCTAGTGATCTCCGCAGCAAAACCAGTCGCTGCAGCTATTGTTCCCATAATGGCCACAATTCCGCATTGTATTGCAACTATGCTCGTCATTTACGAATTGATTATGAAACTATGGAGTGTTTATAAAACCTGTAAATTAAGAAATCTTGTGTCTGAGGATAATTTTATATAGATTGGTGACACCTTAGAGTTAGGTGTATACTATGTATACTATGAATACAATGTAACTGATACAAAACAAATATATAGTTAAATAAGTCGATCATACACTAAGGAGTAATTCTCATCAAGAACAAAACAAAACAAAACAAAACAAAACAAAACAAAACAAAACAAATCAAAGCAAAGCAAAGCAAAACAAAACAAAACAAAACCAAAACAAAACAAACCAAACCAAGCCATAACAAATATTTAATGATCAATCCATAGGTGTTTGTAAATTATGGCCAACATTTCAGAGACAAACTGAACCACTCATCCCACTATAAAAAAGTGTTACTCTATTGATGCTTCAATCGGTGTGAAAGCTTGCTTGAGCACGAGAGTTGAAACTCTTCTTAGTTATGATATTTTAGAACAAAATGTCTAAATAAAGTTTGTTACAAGGCTAATTTTAAGTTACAATAAAGAAACATGTGATAATGAGAGCAATCAATTTTTGATAGGGCAGTTCTTTTAGTAGATTTCTTATGCGTATATACTTAGAAATTACATTTTTTTAATCCGGTCCTTGAGGTCTTGAGTATTGCCTATGACAAATTGGTGTAAAAAAATGCGCATAAAATAATTGAATTGATATAACATTTTGATCGAAACGAACACTACAATATTACTAATAACAACGGTAAACCAAAACTTAATTAACCAAATTTCTATCTTCGTTTTTTAGAAGACATGAACGTACACATCTTTCTAGTATTAATTTCATAAGGTGTCATGTAACTCTTAAATAATCCACTAATTAGACACAATTCTAGATTTATAATTTATTAATTTTCTAGTTATAAAATTATTAATGGTTTAATTTATATCATGTTACTGTGTAGAGAACCCTGAAAATACACGTTCATAATCAAATCGGTTTAAATTTAGAAAATCAAGGAAAAAAAACCAATATAATAAAGAAAAAAAATAAAATTAATAGAATACTAAGGAAAAAAAAAACTATATATCCTCCTCAACTTCGATTTAAGGTCGTCTGAAAATATATCGCTTTGATGAGTTACTTTAGCTCGAAACCTTAACATACACAAAACAATAATACCTTGAGTTTTGTTGTTTGTCAAATAATGAATTCAAACACCGATGGTGAATAAATGACTAATGAATTCAGTGGGTTATAATGCTTCAAACTTCGGTCACGAAGTAACCTGAGTGGATATGTGTAGTGATAATTTTCTATTTGTGGAGTCGGGGTGAAGAAATTGTCAAAACACTGTCGAATACAGAATTTGTAGAGAACTACGGACAGAATTAATAGTCAGGAGATAAAAATTGCGAAAGTAAGGCAAATTTTAAGATGTATGTATTAAATGAGGTAAAAAAGGGACGGTGGGTATTAAATTAAATTAAATTATATTAAATTGCATATGAGGTGGAGGGAATTTGAAACAATCACCGATCATTTTCCTAAATTAGTTACCTAATTCTATATTTTATAACTAAAAAACAAGTGTTCTGAACATTATATTATATCTATATGAATCAAGAGTTGTTATGAACAGTGACGCAGCTACGTGGCGTTTGTTTAGCTACGCGGTTAAAACATCGCCACCCCATCCTGGTTGCAGATTATGAAATCAACATTCGCTTTGTTTCTTGCTTCCGTTCCTTTCTATCATCTCTGCCATTAGAGGTGTAGATGCAGCAGGTGGACATTCGGATATCTCATTCGTGAAACGCCTCAACATTGACCGTTATTTTCCCTCTTTAATAAGTTCATCCTATTTTATGAATCAGGTAATTCCCGAACATTTACTGAGTTCTTAGTTTGTGAGTTGTGTTCAAAGGCTAAAAAAGATGTCCGCTGTTGGTTTTTGAGTTGGGTTTTTGAATACAAAATTGAAAGTTTGTTTCTAATTATGTAAAGTTACCACTTACTTGGGGTTCTATAGTCATACTATGATGGAAGAAGATGAAGCTATATATATAAATGTGAATTTTGATGGGTTTGCTTCTTCATCATACGACTCAAAAATGGGTTTCTGTATGAACTTTACCAAAGGGCAATTAATAGACATATCCATGATTGGTAAGTAATTTTAAAAATTTTAACCTATATAATCGAGTTCATATTCAGGCCTAAATAACCAATAAAATAATCAAATAATAAGCAAAATAAGCCATAGATCAATTACTCTATATAACAAAGTAGAACTTCTTACCAAGGTTATATTTGTAATTTGATTGCGTATAGACTCTTTATCTATCTCTTTTTTCTCTCCACTGTGCAACTTTTCCAAACCAGACGATGATGTCGATGGCGACGACAGAGAGAGAAAACGGTAGAGAAGGAGGAGGACCGGCGACTATCACCGCCATTTGATTTTTTTCATTGTTGCCGGGTTCGTGATTAGGATTTGTTTGCCCAAATCAAGAGATCCTTAAGATCTTCGCGTCGATCATTTGTGCGGTGCCAGCATCTACTCTCTGATCTGAATGGCGATTATTCTCCTTTCTTAGCCTCCCTGTGAACGAATGGGTAGCGACAGAAAGAGACGATCCATCTGTTAATTTTTCAACCAAGGTTTTACATTTTCCTATTTTTCTGATCTCATCAAGTGGTTCTTGAGGAGTTAGGGTTTTACTCTTCTTCTCAAATATGCGAATCTTTGTTTCAACCATC
>WOUH02015465.1:0-15628 GCA_009936405.2 Stevia rebaudiana
CCATTTTCAACAACAACAACAGCTTAATGTAATAGCCATTAAGATTACGAGGCTTAGGTAACATCTTCGGATGTTATTATTTCAGACAGTCATAAGGCATTAGTTATAGGTCTCATGATATCACTACAAAAAAAATGCCGTTTAGTGGCACACACATTTAGTGGCACATAACTTTTGTGCCATTAGTTTAAGTTTTTAGTGGCACTTGTGTATCCTATGTTTGCTTCACACACATTTTTAGTGGCATTTAGTTTTTTTTCCACTAAATTAGGATTTTAGTGGCACTTTGTGTATGCCATATTTGATTGACAAAGAGTTTTAGTGGCATTTAAAATTTATAAGCCAGTAAAACTTTCCCTCCTAGAGAAATTTCAACATAAAGTTTTTCCCTCCCTCCAAATGAAAATATTTTCCTTCAAAATAATTTCTTCCCCCAAATATACGAGCATTTACATCCCGTCTGGTAAAGTCTTATATAATTCATATATATTAGGGTAAAATTAGAAAAACCCATCTCAATTGCTTTAACTCTCCCTTCCAGTTCTATTTCTAGGGTTTGTGTTCATCTTCAAATTGGTCATATCCTATTCAATCCCAGCTAATTCATCGATGAGACAGTGGAACACACCAGAAGATTTGTTGTGTTTCGTTTGATTTTTCTCTTAATTCACGGTGATATTATCATCAATCAGGTATTTTTTTTAGGCAATTTGTTTATTATGATTAACTTCTCAATCACCTATCTTCATCGCTCTTATTTCTCGTGACTGAGCTAGTAAATCTTCGTGTGTGTGGTCATGTCTTGATCCTTTTGCTCCGTACAATATGGCTAATAATCTATCTCGCTAATTTCACTTCTTCATTAATTGGATTACTCCAAATCATGTAACAACGATGGGGATGATAGGGATGACAGAGGCTGGACAAAACTTAAGAAGGTGAATGCATATATAATGTAGATTCTTTTTGTCTTCCTGTTTGATTATATGTTTCTTTCATAACTGATTCAAACAATTTATTTTTATTTTAGTAATTCATGTTTATCGCCAATATCTGGATCTTCATTCACAACTTTAATAGTTTGAAAAAACTGAAACCAATTTTATCACCAATCTTTAGATGCATTGATTTCTTTTTGTATTAAACCATTGATAAATGTCAAAAGAAGTGTTGGGTTGAAGCATATATGTTACCAATAGATTACAGGATGACAATTGTTGTTAATGTTTAGCTTTGGTATTGGGTTTTTACTAACTTGTGTACATCTATCATGACCAAATGATTATCGATCGAACATCCACATTTGTTCTAGAAGTTAATTCTATAAACCGCGTGTAGTGATGTTTTGATGTGCATATACTTGTCTAATTATTCTATGAACTGCATATAGTTTTCAGGAAACTAACTGAGCAACAATGCTCAACAATCACTATTCTGCTCAATAACACTGTTAGGTAAAGTTGGCTTAACAACCTTTTTGGAAAAATGAGTTCTCTTGTATTCATCAACAATATTGAGATGGCACTTCCAAAGTTCATTTGGAATAATATTAAGTGAGAGGATAACTTGATTTATAGCACTCATGTATCTTCAATTGGGCTTGCTGAGTTTAAGTTGCAGCTTGTGCATATTCAATACAGGTATTATAGAACTAAATGATTTTTATTTTGGTTATTTTTTCTATTCATCTTCATTTTGTTATGTTTCAACGTATCACTTCTACCAATCTCCATAAGCCTTTTGAACACATGAACATTCTAAAAATCATGGTTATTATACCTATGAATTGCAAGGTGGTCAGCAAAGTTTTCAAGAATGCCAGTGAGTCAGTCTACAAATGAACCAAGTACTATTGCAAATTCTCCAAATTATCCATTTATATCCATGGCTACACCTCTAGTGAGTCAAGATAAGTCAACAGACCTAACAAAATTTGAATGTTAATTGTTTTGAAAATCAGTTCTATTTGTATATATAATAATCAAATACTTTGTTATATTAAATATAAATTGGCTATTTACATACTATAACAATAAGCATTTACAATTCCTTTTATTATGGTGTTTTGGTGGTTTGTTTTTTTATTAAATTATTAGAATATGATTACTGATGATGTGACATATGTTGTTTGGATTGAAGACCTTTGTTCATCACTATAGGTATGTTTGTAAGCAGGCATGTTGTTACGTATGTGTTAAGAGTAAGTTGGACTAACATATATCTTGATTCTTGAGTGTGTTTCCCTTCTTTCTAGTCTTTTAGGTTGATCATTTAACTGCGACTTGAAGTAAGCCACAAGAAATAAAAAATTATTGATCACTTTTACTGCCTTAGGTGACATTCACTTCCTTCAATAATCGACTCGCAAGTTCCATCAAGACCTTGAGCTATTATCTGACCAATGCCAAACAGGTGAGTTTGTGGATAGACATTGAAGTATTATTATTTGGTTTACTTCATAATTCAATTTTCTCAAGATTAACTTAAATGCTATCATATTGTTCTCTTTGTAGATTGTTAACCCAAAAAAGGAGAGAACAGCATAAAAAAGATAACAAAGTGAAAATGTGCCATTCATTTGAGTCAACCCAATTTTGATGCAAATTTGAATAAAACCAAGTCATGAAGCTTTTATTAACCAACATTAGATACCCATATTGATTTAAATGATTTATACTAATCTATCTTAAGTTGAATTTAAATCAAGTTTAACCGTTTGAGAGTGAAACTATATGATATAGCAATGCATATGGAACTGTGTAAGTGTTTTATGTTACTCATGTAACTGTTGCTATTAAAATCTGCAGAGCATATGAGATTGTAAAATTGGGTTACGTCAAAATTATTAATTCTTTGAGGTTTAAAGAGGCAATCCAACAATCCAACAATAAACCTTTTCTTTAAAGTGTGTGAAGTGAAGATGAACAAAAAAAAAAAGTCACCAGCGGAGTTGTTAAAAAAGATCCAAAGCTTAAAGCATGCCATACTTGATCAAGCATTCAAGCAACATATGCAGTAAACCTAACTCAAACCTAAATTTTATCAATGGGTAAGATTGTATTTTTACATAGTACTTAAATATAATCTCAAACATCTGATTACATTTTGAAATCGTTGTGTTGATTTAAGTACTAAGGAAATTGTGCAGGTATAATTGCTACACCAGATGAACAGAATCTGAAGATATCATCACGGTAAGTTTTTTATACAATTCAGTAAAACAAAGTCACATAAAGATTTCATTTTGTTTGATAAATAAGCACTTTCGTTGCATGTGATATTGACTTACCAAACTTCTGGGATAATTTTAAACATAAACATAAGTTGTAGAGTTAAAAGGTAATTTTAAGGTGTTTAGTGAAGTGAAAAATATTCCTAAGTGTGGTTTTATAAAAGGATTAATTTTTCAGCTAAAAGACCACAAAGGCTACATATGGAGACGGTTAATTTATGTTTGGACCATGAACTGGTTGTTTGTATGTCAGCTAGAATTATTTAAAATTGTCTTTTTTTTTTTACTTGCTTAATTTTACAATTTTTTATATGGATGATGATGATAGGATGAATATTATGAGAAGTTTTGGAGCTATACTTATATGGTTGATGATGGCGGGTTGATATCATAATAAGTCTTGGAGCTAAGTTTTATGAAAGTGAAATTTTCACCCAAAAGAATGTTTTGATTATTCGTGTAAATATTTGGATATCGAAAATTGTTACTTATTACACAATTGTTTACATTTTTTTTGTAATATGTTTCAGATTAGAATTATTATTGAAATATTTATATTATGATTTTCACATTTACAATTTTCTTGAACTTGTATTTTATATTATAAATAATGTGATTTTTGTGGTAATGTATCACAGTAGGTCTTTTGTAGTGTGACAAAAATAAAAGTGCAACTAAAACTAGTATGGATATGTAACAAGGATGACCTTTTAGTGGCAAAACGAATTTGCCGCAAAAGTCTTTTTTATATTGTGGCAACAAAAATAAGTGCCATTAAAAGCCCAAAACGTTTATGCAGCACATTGAAAAAGTGCCACTAAAAGGATTTAGTGTCACCACTTCTAGTGGCACTTTTTTTGTGTGCCGCACATTCTTGAAAGTATTTTTAGTGGCACTTTTTTGGTTTTTAGTGGTAGTTTTTGTGTGCCACCAAATGGTATTTTGTTTGTAGTGATTATTGTAACACTTAGTGGCACGTGTGATGAACAATTAAGTCACGCTGGTGTTTCCGCCACCTATTAGGGTGTGACATAATCCCCTTTTTTCAAGAGTGTCGTCAACTCATCAATTTATGGACTAAAGTTAAAAAAATAGAGCTTATTATAAAAAGGAAATTAATCTGGGTAAAAAATCGAATGAGGTTATAAAAACAGAACATAGTTATAAACGGACTAGGGTCATAACTCATAACAAAACGGACTAGGACTAGGGTTATATAAAAAACATGCTGGTACTTAAAAGTAAAAAAATCACATACTACGTGGGTAATAATACGAACCAAGCACCAAAAATACGATCATTTAAAAAACTATTTTCAATACTATATTTAAATTAAAGATTATAAAATTCTATATTATATAATGTAATTTTTTTAAAGAACAATAAAACAAATAAAGTTATTTATGTTTTAAGAAACAAGTGTACCTTAATTTAATCTCCAAAAAACTAAAAAATGTAGGCTATTAATGTTTTGCCTTTTAGTTATAATTAGGTGTTTTTTAAATTTTATGTAAGGATAATTTGAATTTAAACTTGATTCGGTAGATTAATGACCCAACACGCTAGTGTTATTGCCATATCCTTTAGAGCATTCACATTTGGTTATCTATAATTTATGTGAGTGAAATCTTTATATTATAGAGATAGTATAATTGTGGTTGTGAGTAGGAAGATATAGAGAAACTGATAAAACTAGTAAATATAGAGAAACACTGTTCATCAAAATAAATTGGAGAGAGAAAAAATGTAGTGATAAAGGTATAAAAAGTATTATTTAATTGAATAGAAAAGAGAAAAAATGATTATTTAATTGAATAGTAGAGAGAAAAGTAGTGATAAAAGTATAAAAAATTATTATTTAATTGAATTGGAGAAAGAAAATGTAGTTATTTTTAGTGAATTATAGAGATAAAGATGGAGATATTGATGTGAATGCACTAAATTTGTTACGGTTATGGTTGTCAATCTTCATTCTTCGTAAACGCTTTAAATTTGTTATGTCTCCAGTTTTTAATAAGATCGGTGTAACATGTAACCGCAAGATCCTTTCACTTAGTCGTAAACTTTGTATAACCAGAGACAGTTATTTGTGATAATGAACAAAAGGTTAAGGTACATATGTTAAAATAAATTGAAGTTTTTGATAAATCAAACAAGCTCAATTCGTAAATTTAGGAAAAATACAATAAGTATCTCAAGGTACTACAAATACAAAGTACAATCTGTTAATAACAATAAGTTATCTTGAACACGTCAACATGTACAACAATAAGTTATCTTGATTTTTTGTCACATAGCTGAAACCTCTGCAAGTTTTTTAATCTTTTGAAACTTAGAGTATGCTTAGCGGGTGAGTGGGGTGAGAGGGTGTCAGTGACACGTAGGCGCCACACAGAAGAGAGTGTGTTCTCACCTATGTGATGGGTTGGGGGTGTTATAAGTGAGTGTGAGTGAGTGTGATAAGTAAAAAGTAAGAGAACGAAGTGATATATTCTGATTGGTTGCTAAATAAAATAAACAAATAAAAAACACACAAATATCCCACCACGCTCGTGAGCCCCATCACTCAAAGCCATTCACACCCCCTCTCACGCCCACACCGAGGCGGTGCTCCGGGCGTGATTGGGGTGCCACATCAGCCATCACGCCTCCATCACTTACCACTAAACCAAGCCTTATAATGTACGGTATGATCTTAACACTAAAAGTAAAAAAGACAATGTGAATAAGACTATGGAAAACTATCAAATCATCAGCGTATCCGGGTATCTGAATTATCAAACGTAGAACATAGCAAATACAAAGGAAATATCCATCGAGCTAGATAATAATACTGAATATAATGTACAAATGACTTATAGATCCTAACGTACGAGATACATAAGATGGGGTATGATGACACTACTCACGGCTCGCTATCGGGAGGTTTGACCGCATAATGCCGTTTTTAGGGGGACTCATTTTTATACCTCATTAATCTTTTTAACCTCTTTAACCGGTTAATCTTTTGGACTAACTTGGCAAAATTACTAACTAAACAGAGATCAAATATGAACAGTGTCCATAATATTTTTTTTAATTCTCCACTAAACACAGATGATAATGCATTTCCGGTTTTTGCCACATCTCATTTTCCTTTCCTTTTTACTGCTTCTTAATCGGTGAGTTTGAGCAAGTGTTTCATCATTAGAGAATTTTTAGGTTTCTTTAGCTTTCAATAAATCAGGTTCATTGGATTTCCATATATTTATTAACTATTTATGCAAGTTCATTGGCTGTTGACTTGCTATTCCCCGAATTTCTTCTTCTTAGTAGCATATTCTACTAGGTACTTCTTCAATTCCGCGTCTAATATAATTCTTCTGCTTTGTATACCCTTTGTTGTCTCAATATCTTCTATAGGTTCTTATATTTTTTGTTTTTTTAT
This sequence comes from Stevia rebaudiana, assembly GCA_009936405.2. NCBI lineage: Eukaryota > Viridiplantae > Streptophyta > Magnoliopsida > Asterales > Asteraceae > Stevia > Stevia rebaudiana. Next base: position 6,660 of record WOUH02015465.1, read on the forward strand.
TGCTCATGCATATTGCGAATGTCTTTTTCCAGGTTGTGTTTGTTGTTGGTTTCATCTATTGTTAATTCCTTTGGATTGGATTGACCTAAGTTTTATTTTTTATTTTTTGAAATTGTTGTGCACTCAAGGTGTTTGATGTAATTCCTTTGCATTGTATTGTTTTTTCTTATGTAATTTGCTATGTGTGTGATGCTAGGGCGTTAAATGCATCAAATTGTCTTCGTTTTTTTTTTTTTTTTTGCTTATTTTTTGAAGTTTTTATGCATTTCGGGTGTTTGAAGTAATGTCATGTCTTTATATTTTGTAGTGTTCTTATGTGAGTTGGTGTAAATGAATAGATGGTAATGGTCTCTGGGGATTTTTATTGTTCTTTCTTATGTAATTTGCGTTGTGTCTATTTAATGGGTAAGACAAAAGCATGTCACTTTGAAAAAGAAGCTTCGTGTCTAATGACTGAAAATTTTCCAAAAGACCAAACTTATGGTAGATATGAAGTTTTGACACGTGTGGTAAAGTTGATAATAGAACCAACTATTGCGGACAACCATATAATCCTTTTTTTTTATGTTTGTGCACTTCATTCTCATTTGCTAATCATCTTTGAAGATAAACCTAAATTTATACCCAAGTAATTGGAATTGCCCTATCTGAATTTTTTTTATAAGAATAACAATATGCACTTTGCTTTTTATTATAATATGATCCTTTGTGCACTTCATTCTCCGTTGTTAATCATCTTTGAAAATAAATCTAAATTTATACCCAAGCAATTGTAATTGTCCTATCTGGAATTTTTTTTTTAAAGAATCACTACCACAAAACCAACTTTTTCCGATAACGTTTTGGTGGGTTTTCCCGACAACTTGTTGGCGGCATAAGTGTTCGCGATGACAAGTTGTAATGTGTTGTCGACATAGGCTCAACGCGATAAGTTCAAATAATTGTCGAGAATGTGTTGTCTAAGTAGGTTTAAGCAATCTCGACCACAAGTTATCGGTAAAGGTTCATTTTTTTATTAACAAATAATGTTTAATATATTTAAATACGTACCACAAAAAATAAATCAAAAATAAAAAGCTTTTCCCGACGACAAGTCGCCGGGATTGATTATTTAAATATTTGTTGATTAGGGTTTCGTTTATATTAATAAAATTCAAGAAATGATTATATAATCGTCAGGAATGATTATATAATCATTTCTTGATTTTTATTAATATAAACGAAACGCTAATTAGGAAATGATAAAATAATCAATCCCGACTACATGTCGTCGGGATTCATTATTTAATTATTTTTTTGTTTCTATTAATATAAAACGAAACCTAATAAATATTTTGTTTAAACTTTCCCGATGTCGTCGGGATTACTCAACTTCAGTTTCGATAGCAACCTGATGTTTTCACCATTTTCCGACTTTTAAAGATATTGTTTTTTTCCGGATTTTAAATCCCTGTTTTCAACAGCTAAAATACCCACAAATTAAAATTCTAATAAATTATCCGCAACTAAATACGTTCAAAACACACAAATCAAATTCAAATACAAATTTAACATCTAAATTGTTTGTTTATTTATCATCGGAAGAATCATCATTTTTACTTAAGACACTGTGTTCCCATTTTTGTTGCCATGATGGATTTCATTTGTTGCATCATTTATCGTTGAAAATTATGCATGTTGTGATTGTTGTTGTTGTTGTCGTTGAATTTTTTCCATTTGTTGTTGTGCATTTTGTTGTTGCTGTTGTTGTTGGAAGGTCTCAAATTGTTGTTGTCATTCTGATTGAGTTAGCCCCGCTTGGACTTTACTGGACGGTTGTAAATGTGCAATTATAATCGTTTGTCCATTCCCCATGATATAACTGCGTCGATGACCAAATACATTTTGAAACACTTGGTGGTGGTCCATATCCTCATCCTCCTCCGAATGTTCTTCAACCTTCCTACTTCTTCTATAATGCGGTTCTACAATATAAAGGATAAAACGGGTCAAAATGTGACATTTCATCTATAAATTACATATCTTAGGATAGTTAAAATGCTTTTGCCTATTTTTGAGTAAAACTAACTTTAATTTACTATAATATTCAACATTTAGGTCAAAATGTGCCATTTCACATATAAATTGCATATTTTAGTATAGTTAAATTTTTATAGGATGTGGAAATCATGAGACTTTAACCCTGTTATATTTAAATTATTAGGAAGCACCTTCTTTTTAATGTTTGATCCAAAACCATCAGGTAGTCTAACTTCCTTAATGAACTTACAAAAAACTTCTTTAATGAACTTACAAAAATGTTCTTGACCAAGATAGGTTATGTTGGACTTGTGGGACAAAACAAAGTGCTAAATATTAGTTATGGCAGGTATCAGTCTCAAATGATCTTACAGTAATATTAGAACCATACCCTCGTTATTCATGGGAAACAATGAGTATAGTCCCGGCCATGTAATAACAAACGAATAAAAACTCAAATATAAATACAATTAATATAAATTACACTATTCAAACCGATATGTGCAACAAACTTCGATCAAAACACATATTTCTCAACGAAACCACAATAGTTGAATCTTGCATAGATAGGTAGGTATTACCATGTGAACCCTCCCTTGTGAAGCGTACTTAGTTTACTCGTTGTTAATAGATCTTGATGTCCTTAAACTAATGGCTATTGATGTAAACGACAATACACGTTCACACAAGACTTTTCCTAGCCAGGCGGCATCGCTCAACCAGGTTTTGTGGAAGCTCTAGGGATTGCGCACACCAAATTTTATTTGAAGCGACCCCACTTCTCTTTCACATAGGTGATTTATCCAATATCATTAAGGTTTTTTATGATTAACACAAAATCATTAACCTCATTATGTTTATCCCCACAACAATGTCACTTGATATTATAGAAAATGGGCTAGGAAGTGTTTAAATTCCCTATATAGTTTTAAGAGGTTATATATGTCAATATATATTAGTTCATATATCAACTTATACATTAGTTGTCGTATTGAACCTAGATCTTGGGATCTCGTGTCATCTAAGATAGGTATTGTTAGTCCCACTACAGGATCTAAAACCGATATCGATTAAAAAACAAAAACAAATACGAGGAATATAGATGTTCGTGTACAAGAATAACAATCAAGAACACAAATACGATGAATAAAGCTTGTCGATTGATTAACAAATGCACTCGGTTTCTATGAACCAATATTACACAAATGCCTAACTTTGGGTTTATATAATGCCCATTACATGACAAGGCTTTTCGGCCCAATGACCCAATACCGAGAACCTAAGACCGAACCCACTAACCAATATCGAGAACCACTAGCATAACTCGGGAACCCGTATTCTGTATACCGAGAAGCCACAAAACTCATTTTATGTGACCCAACAATCTCCCCCTAGTATTGGGAGGTGTTGTGTCCACAGACCGATACTCGGTTCTTACCAAAGGCTATACTACTATGCGATAGGTACCAGCCCACCACACTTTCAATACATGGAAGCATACCTTCGTCATAACAGACAATAATCCTGACAACCTCAACACTTAAAATAAAGCCACTATTATTTTAATATCATGAAGTATAACATAACCAATATCACAACCATATCTCATCCTTAGGTATTTATAACGTAAACACGTTTATTAAGACCCTTATATCATATACCCACAATATCATTAGCTACATTCATAACTTTTGCATAACCCCTATGTATTTACATAAAATACTTTTAATATAACAATAACTTATAACATAAAATTTTAACATATCACGTATGCATATCAGGCACCAAAATCATTAAAACAGTTAAAGAGGGGGCTCGAAGAACTCACCTCAAAACCGGCGTAACAACGACTATAAAGAAGGATGATTCCCGAGCTCAACCGTCTCCGTGAGCGTGATAACGTCTCTTGAGCATCTCCGATATGTTCCGAACCGGGTAGAACCTCCCCTAATATCGTAAGAGTGTTTTTGGGTGTTTGTGAGAAGTCGGGATCAGAGAAAACGGCTTAAAACTCGTCGGGCCGAAGTGAAGCATTTATAAGGCTCTGCCAGAGGACCTACGCGCGTCGCGCGGTCCCTGGCTTGTACATGGCGCGCCACACGTGGCCTTTGCTGGCACGAGTTCCGTCGTTGGTTGCCACGTGGTGTGCTGACTCACCTCGTCAGCTGCCATGTGGTGAGCTGACTCAGCACAAGAGAATCCTCGTCACATGCCACGTGGCAAGCTCAGATTTCACGCGTTGTGGCTCCACCATGTGTCCCCGATGACTCGTCACTCGTTTTCGGGTGCGACTGGTTAACTTCAAACGCGTTTTCCCGCTTCGTTCGAACTCCGTTTCGCACGCAGTTTTCGCTTACGTTCACGATTTTCAATTCTCTATCCAACCCCATTGGTTTCACCCTCTAAGGAGGTACTGAGATTTGGGATCTATCGAACGCTTCATCGTTTTGCGTGTATCTTCCGAACCATTGCTTGAATCAAAATTCTGCATACACTCAAATGTTTCTAAACACTTATATGAATATAATAAAAGAGTTTATTTCATATAAACTTTAATTTACATTAAGGTACCGTAAGTAATACAATTGTCCTAACACCGAAACTTGATCATAAGCATACCACTAAACAGACGGAAGATTCCCCTAATTCTCGTATTTTAAACACACAAAATTCGGGGTGTTACAACATATGTAACAGATTGGTTTATATAAACTAATATTAAAGTGCAAATACACACATGTTGTTACATCGTGTAACATATGTAACAAATTGGTTTATATAAACTGTTTCATACAAATTTTTTGGTTGCAACTATAACAAATTGTGAATAGAAAATGCCACATAAAAATTGTTTGAAACCAACTAATATTAATCGTGTAACATCTATAACAAATTGTTTCTTACGAACACTAAAGAATTCAGAAAATGAACCAAAACAATACATAAGCTAACAAAAAAAACGTAAGAACTTGATTGTGCGTCCTTTGTTGATAATCATCCTCCTCTTTTACACAAAAAAATCTTTCACCTATGAACAAAACAAGTTCGTCAGTTTACATATGTTAAGTATAAAGATTTAAATGTAAAGTTAGATATGTACCAAATGATATTACATATGTAAATACAAACTCTCACATAGGTAGCTAGTAATTGTTATATATGTAATATTAAATTTAAATATGCAGTTAGTTTACGTAACTAGCAACCAATACAAACGAATAACAAGAAGTTTATCAACTTACATATGTTACAATTAGTTAACTATAAAGTTCCGCTGTAATAATATGTAACACATTAACATATGAAAATTTACACATACTATATATGTTTAATTACATATGTCAAATTAAAAATATTAAGACATATGTATGTTTTATATCTGATATTAATATATGAAATATTGTTAAAAAGCACAACACTAAACACAGTTTTAGAATGCAAATGTAACTAAATAATTACAAGTGTAACTACTATTTTTTACATAGATAAAAATCAGTGTATGCGGTTAACCAAAATCTAGTGAAATAGTTTTAGTTAAAATGGATATCTATTTAACTTTGTTTATCTAGATTAAAAAAATAGTCAGATCTAAAAACAAGCTCGTCATTATCAACTTTATCTTGAAAATCCAACTTTATCTATACAATTAATCATCACAAATATAACATTCGGAGTTTTTCCGTCTTGTAATTTAAATTAATATTTATAAGAATTGACGTTGAATTCTTTTTATAAAATCAAAATTCAAAATATTGGTTAATATATATACACACGTATATATATGCATATAAGTTAAATAAACTATAAGTTTATTTAGTTTTATAAAGATATATATATTAAAAACATAAAATATAACTTAATCAAAAGGTCATATGGCCAAATTATAATAAATAAGACTATGCAAATAAATTAAATGGGACATGGTGTCCAAAATACAAATAACAAAACTTGAAGGGACCTCTTCTGCCCACAACTAAAATGCGTGACCCTTGGATCCCCCAGACCCATTAACCTCGTCTTCCTCACCCAGATGGGTCGTTCCGACCCGGTTTCCAACCCAATGAACCAAACGCGTTTCCAACTCATCTCATGAGTTGGAACTCGCGTAATCCTTTCCAAAACGCGTCCCGAATCTAGTCGCGTAATCAATTTACGAATCCACTTCCAAAATGGTTCAATCAATCAAAATTTTATTTCGGGTAAATGGAAATCAAAGAAACGCATGACAAGCGGATTGAACACTATACTAATCGTGTATAAAAAGGAGTCTCGACCCGTAACTTCCGTTTTCGAGCACCCACACACGTAAACACACAAGGGTTTAACCGTGAACTGCTCCCACAAGAACCATCACCATGCCGTCGCCGCCTGACCGGGTCCGATCTCATCTTCTGTTCATCCTCAATTGTAGGTAAGACCTTCATTCGACTCTTCTCAATCTGTTTTATCAAAGCCCTAAACCAATTTTGATGTTTAACATTCAAATTCGTCGATTTGATCTAGTATAGATCTAGGATTCGTATAGGAACCTAGATCTGATCTGAGCATGCAGTTAAATGGACAAGGTCCGGGGTTCTAACCTTGACATGCGCCCTATTCTCTATTTTCTTTTCTTTATTTTGGTTCTAAAGTTAGTTTAATTATTTTAAACATAAAATAATCATAACTAATTCATTATTAATCAGATTTTAACTCATTTTATATCAAAATTCATCATTTTTAATTCTAATTTAATAAAAATATAAAACTTAATTTTCATCATAGTCTATGAAAAAGGTTATTTTGCTTTTATAATTTAAAATCTAAAAATACAAAGTTTAATATAAACTTTCATAATATTATTTACAAAATAATTATGGAAATATTATGTTATTTTTAAAAACTTTTAATTAAGTAAATTACTTGTTTAAATAAACGTTTACAACTATAAACCTATAATTAAATATAAAACTAAATTAAAAATGATTAAACATTACTGGTTTATATAAAGTTTATAGAATATTATTTAACTATAATATATAATATTCCTAAAACAAACATATATCCAAATAGATATGTAATCAAATCAATCACGACATTAACATTTAATTTTATTTAATAATACTTGTTGTACAGATTGTATTTGATTAGATTTTATACTTATATACTATAAAACCTCTATAAATTAATAATGTTGGGACCGCGATATTTTATTAATTTAGTGAGATATTATTATATGGATAAATTAATAAATTATCAATTTAAAAAGGTGGCTTACGAGAATATAACTCTTCACAACTTTTTGTTGCAATACGAGAATACAGTGCCTCAACTGTTAAGTGTAATGAGGAGATTTAAAAATGAACTCAATATAGATTTGAAGTTCACAAAAAAACAAGTGACTATAGATTCATTTTTAATAAACAATACTACAATATTAGAATACTTTAGTAATTATTAATTTATGGTTTCGTTGGGACCAATATTTACATTGTGATTTCAAAAAAATTATTGTCTTATTATTTTATCGATTGGGATTCAATTTTGTACTGGTCCCAAGTTGGGACCGAACAAATTATTAATTTTATCAAGGTTATTATTTATCGAGTATTAAATTAAAGAGGTTCTGCTGTATACATACATTCATATCTAGGTTTACTAGTGATCATGGAATTTAAATAACTATACAAGTTATTATTATTTGGATCGCTTGCAAAACTGTGATTATTTTCTAATCTTTTTCTCGATTACTTTTAATTTTGGGTTGTTACACATGTCACGTATTCAAATTATTATTTCATATATATTCATGATTCACATGTGAATCCTAAGTGTTTGTTTGATGACTTGATGAATTACATTTTGTGTGTTTATATGCTACTTGAATTAATTGTCATGCATTATTCAAAATCATGAGAGTGTTTTATCTCTTTTTATATTCAAAATCATGAGAGTGTTTTATCTCTCTTCATATTCAGGAACATACATAAAAGTGTTTTATCTATTAATCAAGCCAACATAATAAATAAGATTTGATTATCTTAATCTGTTTACATGGAGGCTAATCAGTTCTATCAATACAATTATCATGATTCATATAAACCTTATTTCACATAATTTTTAAAATTATATATTACATATATTGAAATGCTCATCAACTACTTTGTAGTTGATACCTTTTATTTAAATGTATAATAGGTTAAGTGAAGATTAATCAATAGTAAATCTAGGATGCATGGACCTAGATAAAATAAATTAATTTATCAAGTGTATTTGTTTTTATTTGAACAATGTATTTCAATGTTAATCAATATAAGAAATCTTTGCATGATAAATATTGTAACACTTAATGGCACGTTTCGACGATTCAGCCGTCGGTTGAGGTGTGACAACAATCTTTATATAGATAACACACAGAGTAGATATATGTGAAAATTGAAAATCCCAAATCAATTTTAGAAGGAAAAAAAAGAACATAGTAAAGCTTCTTCAAATATCTTCTTGTTATTAAACTGGTTTACAACATCAATATTCAAAATCTATAGGAAACCAGTGGGCCAATTTAAAATTGAACCGGTTTGAGGGGAATCGGTTTTAGACTATGGATCATGCCAGTTTTGAGATCGGTTCGATTAGGCAAACCGGTTTTTTTACCAACTGCTGGCTGATAATAATATATACCGGTACTTTAGCCAATAATAATCTTATTTTCATTTCATTTTTAAGAGAAATCTCACCATTATCATCATCACTAGTGTAGCTTGATTTCCATTATTAGTGTTTTTGCAATCAATTGTAAGTTTGCATCTGAAAATCCAATGCAAATAAATTGTCGAGTAAATTGCAGAAAACGTCCTTTATGTTTGCACCGTTTTGCATTACATGTCCTTTGTTTTTAAAATTGACGAGAATCGTCCTTTATATATTAACAAATTGCGTGCTTTGTCCTTTATCCTAACGTTCGTTAAGTT
>WOUH02015476.1:0-15623 GCA_009936405.2 Stevia rebaudiana
ATGAATTGTTTTGTAAAATCGATGAGTTTGGAAGAACTAATTGAGAGGATTGATAATTGATGTTTGATTTTGTTTTGGGAATTGCAGGCACCCGGAGCCGTACATTGAGACGCTGAAATCGGTTGGAGTGGAGGTGGAGAAGAAGCCGTTTGTTCAGTAACCGCCATTGAAGCACTGAAGCTACATTTCTGAAAACAATTTCTATTAATTTGTTTAGTTTAATCGGGGGTGGTTTCGATATTAAAAAAAAAAAAAAAGTGGGAGGGTAGTTTAGTTTCTAGGGTATCATTGCCACTACTTTAGGGTACTTAGGAGGGTAGTTTAAGCATTTGATGTGACATAGTGTGATTGGGTAATTTTAAAGGGTAGTTTACCCTCTTAAGGTACCACTCCCCTTACCTTTACTACTTTATAAAGCATATTAGAAAGAGAAAACATATGATCTTAAAATTAAGATATGTATAGCTTTTAAAACATAATGTACAACCATCTTAAGCTTGAATGATTATGTACAACTTTTGAATGCTAATGTACAACCATGAAACACCTCTTCTATATCCTCTAATTGCAAGCCTTGTCGAGAAACAGCTCTTCATCTTTCCTCTATTTGCATCCTGAACTTCTTGCCTTTGTCCTTTCTGAACTATGCATACACGAATGAAGTAAACTGCCATAATCAATGCATTCTGAACTTCTTGGCTTTTAAAGGTGTATATCACCAAGGTCAAACAAGAGAAATGGCGTTTAGTTTCAAATTTCAAATTTCAAAGATATATAAGTTCTTTATGATACACCGTAGTCATTCTCAAAGCTCTCTAGAGGTTTGTATTTTTAGTTTTCTTTGATTGCCTTTTGATTGCTTCATCCCTTCTTTGTTGGGGTTATGATTGTAGGTATCAGCAACCTGTGTCAAAGTAGGATACGACCAGAGACTTATCGAGGCAGGTTTGATTTTATTCTCCTCTAAAATCAGGTATGTGTTATTTCATTTTGTGTTCCTCTGACTTTGCCTTATTGATTTAGTGGATATCAAAGTTCTAACCAGCGTTCGTCTCTTTGTTGTTGCTTCCAACAGTCGTGTGATGGCTTCCGTATGCGACAGTAGGCGGGTGCGGTGGTGGTAACAGTGCACTGTGTTCCGATGCACTTCTCCGATTTCTTCCTGTTTAGCACGAATTTCAAGCAGAATAATGTAACCTTGATGAAAAAGGATGCAACCTTCATAGTAGAATCGACATAACCTTCAAACATGATCGACGGCTATATCCAAGAATCACACGATCCGTATATGCTCCATCCATGGGTTATTTATTTTGTTTTGTTTTAGAGGTGGTCAATGTTTTCGTGGCCAGACCCGGCCGGCGTCTGGTGACCTTAGTGGTCTGGTTTCATGTTAGTGACCCGCCTTGGATTGGGCCAGTGGTGGATAAAATATTCACGAAATAGAGATTGTAGCATCGATTGAAGGTTCTTGTTCTTAACAATAGTTAAATTTTTTTAGAGGGAGTGAAACCAGACAGAATCATAAAGATGAAAGATGAAAGAGAATAAAATCAGAGATGAAAGAGAATAGAAATGATGACTGATGAGACAGGCGATTCACATTCTTTTTCAGCAAGGGTGAGGGGAGTTGTTTTATTTTAGGCAAAACTACCCTCAAAATTACCTAATCACACTATTTCACATCAAACCCTTCAACTACCCTGAAAAGTATCCTAAAGTAGTGGTAATGGTACTCTCCTACTACCTTTCCACTTTTTATTCATAAGTACCACTCTTGAATCACAAGTTACCACTTGTGAAACACCCCTTACCCCTGCCGATTCGGCGAACTTTTGCCAATGAAATCATCTTTGCCGTTGCCGAAGCATAGCCGCAAGAAGTTGGAGTGGTTGCCGATCGGTAAAATGGTTGCCGAAGGAGTTGCCGAAAGGCACTCCCCTTACCCTGAGGGTAGTTAGCAGATACTAATATCAATATTTATTATTTGAGAATAGCTGTGAGAAGAAACGATAAAATAAAAACCTAAAAAAAGAAATAAACAAATATTATTGAATTAAAGGAATATAGATTAGTCTATCCGGTGGCGCAACACCGCCCCAAGCTTCCTTTTTGTGGGTGTTGTCCACCAAGCCGTGAGTGGAGCAACGAGTGTGAACTTTTTTCTTTTTTATTTTCTAATCAATCACAGTCTCCCAAATTACCCTTCTTTCAATTATAATAAATACACCACCTCATCTTCCTGATTTTATCCACTCACACTCCACTCACATGTGCATTTACATCATTCCACTCACCAGGTGAGTACTCTCTCTCCCGCGTGACACACCTACTTATAAACCCTCATTCCCCCGGGCACGCATCGCATAGTCTTACAAGAGGTTTAAGAATTTAATCAATTTTATTTATAATTATTAGTTTTGAGAATTATGAAGATGATGAGTATGCAAATGAAGATGGTTTGTAGTAGGGGTGTTGTAATTTGTTTGTTATAAGCGATTTTCTTTTATTTATGCAAGTTTTGCTTGGTCTTGTTTTGGTGTTTGTTTACCATCAAGATAGTTTGGTTTGTTGAATAAAATTCCATACGGTTAAAAAAACGTGAATTTAAAGTTAGCTGGCTTGCTATGACCGTTTTCTTTCACCTTTGACGACAGGGGCAGTGTCGTAAATTGAAAAGTTATTAGAATTTTTGCAACGATATACTAATATACTTAAATAGTGTTTAAAATAAAATATTAGGTCAATATACAATAAGAAATATGCATAATATAAGAAATGTAAAAAGGATTTTGAATCATTATATTATAGTTAATTGTTATGATTAAAATAAGTTATTGGATGATACTTTAATAATGCATATTTTTGTTAACTTTATACCAAATTCTTCCGTTTTCTAAACATTCATAACTTTTAGATATGACATTATTATTTTAATTTATGCCATAAAAAGGAGCGTTCTTATTTTAAAATGAATATAATTTGCTATATAAAAAAATAATAAATTATTCTTTTCAGTTCATTGTGTTTAATCTTTGTCATTCTGTCTTAAACATGTATTATGTGTTGTATTTCTGCAATATTATGTCTTGTCTTTTTAACTCATATTATTGTGTATAATGTTTATGTCACATGACATATGTCTCTCCAACTCATATTACTGTGTACCGTGTATTATGTCTTAGGTCTCAAAAACTAATATTGTGTCTTATCTTACTGTATATGTGTTGTGTATTTTCTACTTTGTTTGTTTTTTATTATAAAGTATTATGTCTTGAATATCTTCAACTCATTTAAAAAAAACACAGTGGTGTTAAAAAAACATAATAGTCATAAAAAACACAATATCGAACAAGAAAGACACCAAGGTGAGTAAGAAAGACATAATGACGGGTATTAGACACAATAAGTTGGAATATATTTAAAAATATATATATATAATAACACTATACTCGTTTTAAAGTTTAAAAAAAACTTTCTTTTATGATGTAATTTTAAAAAAATAAATAATATCGTATGTAGAAATTATAAACGTTTTAAAAATGTTTGACAACTTAAATAAAAGTCGATAAAAATAGTCATTACCAAAAGACGGTTCAATAGCTTTTTCTCATATAACTTAATTTCAATCTTTATAATTTTTTTTTTTTGAACAGCAAATAGCGCGGTCACCCAGCCTCACCCTGGCAAATAGATTAGCCTTCCACCCAGCGAAATCATTGAAAGCATGGCGACCACGTCCCACCAATCTAAGAGGAAACCTACTTTTTGGGAAAACCCCCTGGCTCACCAAGAGCATTTTTTGTTCCGAGTGAGACTCCAACCTGAGACCTCCCACTTATAAGATACTTAGGGTACCATTGGAACAAATACCCATTGATATTTCAATCTTTATTTAAGATTTGTTTAAGGTTTTAATCTTTTTGTCATTTTCAATTATAGTGAGTTCCTATATTTAGAAATTTTTCTTTATATATTATTAATTTATTATTGTATAGAAATAGATACCACCAACCCTTTGCATGAACGGTCCCATTGAGAGCAACCCTTGAACTACCTTGAGAATAAGATGAGTAAATAATTGAATACCATATTCTAACACCAAGACATTTTAACCAACTTTTAATTTCTTTGAGCCCTTCAACTTTAAAAAGGTCTACCAACTCCACTTTTTGCTGAATTTCTCTCTTAAATTCAAGAATCTATAATTTGATTACAACTAAACTAGGTCCCTGTTATCTACTAATTAAATAGAATGCCAATCTCATAATTATGTAGGGTAGTTAACTTTCGTACCAACAAACAACACCTTCAGAAGCGTAGACAAGTATGTGATGTCATGTTGTAAGTATTGGTATTCAACAAAGAATACATGTCAATACAGTTCCTATATTACATTGTTAGTTATATATATAGGAACTTGTCCTGCGATTGTGTCCCAATGGTAAATCACCCTCCCTCCTAGTGGAGGTCAAGGGCTCGATTCTCATCTGGAGCATATTCAAAGGGCTTTATCCCAGGTTCAGACCTGACGGGGGCGAGGGTTTACGGATTCCATCCGGTTCCTGCGCATCTGGGGGTGTGGTCTCTCATGGCGGTCTGAGTAGTCGACCTTGGTGCTTGAACGCCCTGAAATCGGTGATGCGCATGTGAGAGACCCAACGCTGTCAAAAATATATATATATATATAGGAACTTGTATCGTTGGTTAATGCAACTTCTATCTATGTTAATTACAAAACTAACATGCATGACTTATATGTGATATAAAAACATAAAAATTAAACACCATTAAATATCGATAACATTTCCTGACTAAGGGATACAAATTGGAGGTCAAAATCTTTTAGATGTACTTATTTGAGGTCCCAAGTCACACCTATTGGCTTTTGTTGTAATTTGAATAAACTTGGTTTGTCAAATAAGACATTAGATTATATTAAATAAGTCGGATACGAGGTGTACACTTGTTTGATTTTATTGTGTCTAAGTGGGGGTCCGGGGGCTCCTGGTAGCGGGGGTCCAAGGGGCAACGCCCCTTGGCGGTGGTCGAGCTGAAACTGCCTTGCCAAAATAAAAATTAAACACCATTAAATATCGATAACATTTACAGACTAAGGGATACAAATTGGAGGTCAAAATCTTTTAGATGTATTTCTTTGAGGTCCCAAGTCATGCCTATTGGCTTTTGGTGTAATTTGAATAAACTTGGTTTGTCGAATAAGACATTACATTATATTAAATAAGTCGGGTCCGGGGTGTACACTTGTTTGATTATATTGTGTCTAAGTGAGGGTCCGGGGGCTCCTGGTAGCGGGGATCCAAGGGGCAAAGCCCCTTGGCTGGGGTCAATTCCAAAATAAAATTTCTGACATGATCTGTTATATAAAAATTGCATTAGAAACCTGTAAAATTTATCTCAGCGATATAAAAATTTGGAAAGTTCATGGACTTATTTTGCCGAAATTCGAACTTTCAACTGCCTTGGGCAGTTTATGTGAATTAGGGTTAATACGCTCATTGTTCATTCGACAAACTTTTGGTTCATTGAAATCACTCTCAAATTTCTTACTTTGTTCTTTAATTTCACCACTTGAGTTTTATCCGATCAAAGATTTGGAGTGAACTACCAAATTCATTTGATCTGAAGGTCATTGGTGACTTTCAATTGATAGAGAGGCATTTGAAATCGTTTTTCATTTTGTGTGAATTCACGACACCTAAATATGAAGCACAATCAATAGATTCGTTATACAATCATGTATCAGATATTCCGTTAATTAGGGTCAATCCAGCGCAAGGTATATTTTCAAGAGTCTCAAATGAATTTTGTTATTCAGATGTAAAATACAATGCTTGATATAATTTTTCATGATGTTCACGAGCCTAAAATCATTCGAACCACATCGATCTAGAGGAAAAATTTATTGGGTAACCATAAAAAAAAGGGTAACTGGAGAACACTTGTGAACCGTAGATTTTTGGTATAAAAGAAAATTCAGTACAAAAACAAATAATCCAGTACACAAAAAATTAATCCAGTACAAAAAACAATAATTTAGTACAAAAAAACAATTTTGTACAAAAATAATTCAGTGCAAAAAAAAAAACTAGTACAAAAAAAGATCAATTACAAACTAATTAACGGTTAACAAGTGTTTCCTATTTACATCTATCTATTTCTTTATAATGAGGTCAAATTAAGATAAGCCACCAATTAATGCTCGCAACAAATATCTCTCTCGATACAAAACTCTTATTCATTTATTAATTACAGGCTTGATTTTTTTTCTTATTTTTTTTTAACAACAAATTTATTCCATCAAAATCACATAACTTTGCAATTGCAAGGATTTGAACTCTTACCACTTTTGTGGAGGACAAACACCATACGATTAGACCATTTGGTCATTGGTAATTACGGATTTGATAGTTGCACCTTTAAGTTTATACCTAAAGCATACGCCCTCAACTTTAAACGATATTTTTTTCTGATGCATTTTCGAATCACCTAATCCAAATCTTCAAAATATATTGTTCCCCAGACCTCAAGAATTATTAAGACACGTAATATACTATTAATCTATTATGTATTTAGAATGAGTAGTTATTTTATATTGTTCTATCGATTCAGAGAGTAGGTTCAAACGAGAACTACTTTGTCGTGCAATACAAAAAGACCATCACTATCATTCAACTGAATTTAAAATATTTCTCATTTCTTCATACAATATTATTTTCTTAAGCAGTTTGCACAACTGAATAACAACAGGTTTTTATCTTTAATACGAGTATAATGAGGTCACAGCAAAAAAGCACGTCGCAAAACGTTTGACAGCTACATTTATGTATTATGATGGTTTAACGACGAAAATTGTTAAGACTTAAAACGTTACGAACAAAAACTATTAAGGGTAGACTAAAACTGTTTAAGTCGTGAAAATCTCAGACAGGAAACCACACTTTCTCTATTTAAATTTTAAATTTGACGTTTTTCTTTAATTTGTATAGTTAACAACTAAATTTAAGGAATTATATTTAAAAAGTTTCTAATAAGTAATTTTAAAATCTTAAAGCATAATTTATATTAAAAAATGTGTCAAACATTTATTTTTTATTGTTCACAATATCATAACTTAATATATATATATAGGCAAATTGGATTTTAATAATCCAAACTATGGCTCATTGGCCAATAATAATTCGAAATATCACTTTGGCCGAGAATGACCGTAACTATCATTTTAGTTGTCGGTAGCAATCTTAGAGCAAAATTATCAAAGATTTCCACTTGATTTACAAAAGATTTTCACTCGATTCTGCTTATGTATTTTTTTATTTAATCTATAATTATCACTTTGATAGAAATTAATAGGAAATCAAGTAGAGTCTTTAATAATTTTGCTTCTGGGATTGCTACCGACAACTAAAATGATAGTTTGGATTATTCTCGGCTAAAGTGATATTTCGGAATATTGTTGGCCAATGAGTCATACTTTGGATTATTAAAATCCAATTTGCCTATATATATATATACAACGATTCAATAATAAAACTTTAAATTTTAATTATGTAACTCATGTAATACACAGATTTTAAGTTAGTTAAAATATAAAATAACTCATTAAATATAATCGAAATACTCGATGCGGTTACTATATTTTAAGATCTTAAGGAAAAGTGAAGGATATAAGCATTCTTCTTGGTTTTAATGAACGGAATGATAATATTAAATTATTAATAATTATAGATGATATCGTAGAGGACCGGAGGTGGTGGGCAAGAAGTGGTTAAACATGTCAATTAGCCCTTAGGCTTTGGAATAATTCAAGCCTAAACACATACCTAATTCAATTATAATCCACCACTAGCGTTTCTTTGTCTTGTTTAATCATTATTCCCGCTATATTTCAAAAAACCCATCAATTAATATCATCTTTACGTGTAAGAATACAATCATTTTAGCTTATACTTCAGAAAAGTGTTATATGAAATATCTATGCTAGGTAAGTGGGCGACCGTCCAAAGCCTAAAAATTAGGAGGCTCATATTTTAAAAATTTATATATATATATATGTATAACTTTTATAGATAAGATTATAATTTGATTTAGTTCGCAATTTAGGTCTCTTAAAACATAAATGATAGACTCAATTACAAAGTTAGAAATAAGTGTAATAAACTTACTAATCTAGTGGCCATAAAATTATAATAACAAAAATAACATTTAACACATAAAATACGTTAAAGTTTGATATATACCCAAAAACCATTTTTAGAGGGCCTGTTTCTTTTCTTGTCTATGACCTTAGAATATTTTAGGATTCTCTCTATTCCTACGGGGTAGGGGTAAGGCTTGTCTTCATCTTACCCCCTCAGACCCAACCTTTAGGTGGGATATACTGAGTACGATGATGATGATGATGATGAAACACATCTACTGACTGCTACACATTTTAAATAAAAGATATTAAATAGTAAATGGGTTGAATAAGAAATAAATGTTTAACAATTAGCTAATTGTTCGTTCAAGCCATAATCTAATTTGAGACATGTTCAGGATATTTAGGTGTCTATAGCGTGTATGTCTATGTATGTGTATATATATATGTTAGGGTAAGCGTATAATTATGTAGATGAATTAGTTGAACCAAACAATTAGCTAATTGTTCGGTCAAGCCATAATCGAATTTGAGTCTAATAAATGATTATAAATAATATATCAAATTTCAACACCATAATTTTTGAGTTTTGTTACATTTATTATTTTATCTTAAATCATAAAAGAGATTTAAATTTCAAGTCGTAAAATTTTCAATCTTAAAGTTTTAACTTTTAACAGTTTTTGCCCATAACATTTTAACTCTTATCAGTTTTCTGTAAAGGGTTTAATGAGGAAAACTGTTAAGACTAGAAACGTTAGGCATGATAACTGTTAAGGTGGACTGAAACTGTTAAGTCTTGTAAATTTAAGAGACAAAAAAATACAGTTTACTCTATTTAAATCTGACTTTTATTAAAAAAAAAATGTATAATTACCAACCAAATTTAAGAAATTTGCATTTAAAAGTTTATAATAAATAACTTTAATACCTGAAACCATAACAGTGTTAAACATTTAATTATTTTTATGTTTACAACATACTAACTTAATATAGATTTGCAATGATTCAATATTAAAGATTTTTAAGGAACATACTAACTTAATATAGATTTGCAATGATTCAACATCAAAGATTTTTAGGGTTAATTATGTAAACTCGTATAATACACATGTTTAAGCTAGTAACCAATATTTATGGTTCGTTTCAGTTAGTGTGTGTCGAAACCTATTGAACTAAATTGAACTAGTTTATGATTAATTAAATAATTATTAATCTTTTGTATGTATGCCAATGTGGGACTAGCCCACTTGGTAGAGACTTATGCCTCTTAGAAATGGGTCAATGGTTCAATCCTTGCTAATATGTATTTGGTGTAATAAATTTTTTGTTAAAAAAAAATTTGTTTGTATGCTATAATAAATGATTCAAAAAATAACACATGGCAATACTATAACATTTTGATTTTTTTCATATGTTTAATTTTATCTTAAATTTTATAACATATATAAATTTCAAAATCATTTAAATTTGTTATTAGAGTAAATTGCACTTTTTGTCCCTTAGTTTTACAATATTTAACAGTTTCAGTCTACCATTAATAAAAATCGTAACGTGTCAAGTTTTAACAATTTTTGTTCTTAACTTTTCAAGTCATGAAAATTTTCGTCCCTTAAGTAAGTCTTAACATTTTTATGTTAATGTTTAATGACGAAAAATGTTAAGACTTGAAATGTTATGGACGAAAACTGTTAAGTGTGAATGAAAACTGTTAAGCCTTCAAATCTCATAGACGAAAACTGTAGTTTATTCTATTAAAATTTTAAATTTGACTTTTCTTTAATTTATATATTTACGATTTTTTTTAGAAATAGTGTTTTTTATTGGACTTTAATCACTTAGGGGGCTGAGTTGAATATATTCACGCTTCTAGGGCTATCGCCACTAGCAATGGCGACGGCTCAATGATTTAAGTGACTTTCAGCGTATATGTGTAATTAGGAAAGGATTAAGAGTCATCGCCATTGCCCAGGGCGATGGCTCCTGCCAACTCACACCCTCCACTCCACGTAACCATTCCCGTTTAAAATTCATCATCAAGAGCCATCGCATTGCTGGTGGCAATGGCTAAAATTTTATGTTTTTTTAAATTTAAAATTGTGTTGAATGGAGATGCATTTTTTTTAAAACATAAAATTTAGCCATTGCCACTAGCAATGGCGATGGCTCTTGATGATGAATTTTAAACAGAGATGGTTACGTGAAGTGGAGGGTGTGAGTTGGCAGGAGCCATCGCCCTTGGCAATGGCGATGCCTCTTAATCCTTTCCTAATTACACAGATACGTTGAAAGTCACTTAAATCATTGAGCCATCGCCATTGCTAGTGGCGATAGCCCTAGAAGCGTGAATATTTCTAACTCAACCCCCTAAGTGATTAAAGTCCAATAAAATACACTATTTCTAAAAAAAAATTCTATATTTAACAACAAAATTTAAGGAGTTTATATTTATAAAGCTTATATTAAATAATTTTAAAATACCAAATCATAATTTATAGTCATAAAAGTTTCAAACATTTATTAGTTTTGACTGTTAACGACATAGTAAATTAGCATATATATGAAATGATTTAATAATAAAATACTTAAGACCGTTTTAATAAACGAGTTTTAAGTTACTATTATAATAACCAATAATTATTGTTTTACTAGTTATTCTTTTTGGTTACCGATCAATCTAAACCAAAACTAATCAATGTCGTTAAAAATATATATTTCATGGTTTGAAATATATACTTCCATCGTGTTATATCTACCTCTACCTATACTAATAAACAAAAAACTCAAATGACACATGTCAATTTTCTAAGCAATGTATTCTCGTTTTAACACTTGTCAAACTTACAATTATTCTCAAATAAAAAAAAATTCATTTTTAAATAAAGCAATCCATTAACTACTTTAAGGCTTCTAAATATAAGAATATTTTAATTTTAAAAAGTTACCAAATATACGTTTTTGTAAAATTTAAAAATTTGATATTTTTTTTAAATTGAAATTTTAATTTATTTTCGTATTTTTTAAAACGATAACATTTTTAAAATAAAAAATGGTCTTATTTAAATTATAAAACAGATTTCTTCTCCAAATATAATATATTTTATTGTAAAACTAACCCTAATTAGAAAATTTTAAAATTGGTTATATACTTTAACTTTCATAATTAACAGTTTTCTTTTAATTTTTACAATCTTATAAAATTATAACATGGTATGAAATGGGGTATATAAACCGATGTGTATTATCGTTTCATGTTATCAGTTAATATAAAAATATTCATTTTAGGTTTGTTACACAATTTCTAATATTTATTTATGTTCATACTTTTCATATGCTTTTATTGAAACTGATATTAAACTGTTTGTTTCTAGCAGTAAATTGGAATAAAAATTAGTGGTCATGCTAAATGATCTTGAGCTTATAACTGATTATATGATGTTAAAAGTAATACTAATCATATACTAAAAATTACCTCACCTGAAAAACCCGAATCATGATTATTTAATTGAGATAATTGTGATTGATGAAAAGTTATTGAATATAATTTTTGTATACTGATTCATTTGTTATGGTAACATTACCATAGATTTTGTCAAATAGTTTTAGTTTGATTCTTATATTTCCTGTTATAGATTAATTTTGTTAAAGTTAAGATATTTGTAGTTATAGATTTGAATTAATTTCCCTCCATATAATCTCATTTTTTCATCCATTCAATATCATATTACTTTCCCTACAATATGTTTTTTGATTTCTATATAATATCATATTTTGAAAATCAGTTTAAACGATAATTTCAGTAAACCTATATAAAAGTTTCATAGTTACTAATTTGCACTGAAGTTTTACATATACATTTGAAGGTATACAACTTTATCTTTCACAGTTAACTTAAATTTGCTTCTTTCTTCATATTTTTGTTTATATAGCTATTGACATCTACATGTATTTTTTGGTACTATCATTATGTTATTAACAAATTCCTTATATAATTAAATTGTGTATTTTTAAGCATATTTTCATTCTGATATATTTTACATTATAATTTTTTTTTATTAAATCAAATGCATTTTTTAGAGTTTTACACTTTATAATAATTTTGAACAACATTTTTTTATTGCAAACTTATTAGTTTGTTAACATGAAAAGAAGAAAATATACATTCAAGAAAATAAACTTTAAATCTCAACAACGCTCAGTCGTGTTACTCCAGAAGTTTCATAATTTACAAATAACACTTACAATTCAAATGGTAGTAATATCAATTATTTTTAAGTTGTATTAATTTAATATTATTGTATGTTAAATTATATTTTTTTTACATACATTAATTATTATATTAATTATTATATTGACTAAAAAATATTTTTTATTTCTACATGCGATAATTTAACCATGAAAGGAGTATTTGGAATTTTTTTGTCGTTTTATTTCTTTTATATGTAATGAATGTTCTTTCTTATTTCATATAAATAAAATATTTATACATTATTTTAATTTGGATTAGTAATTATTATTTTATTTTCATGCATGTTAATAAACATGAAGTGCATGAAAATATATGTTAACCTTCTTTAATAGCATATCTGGAAAACATTCTTAACATCATTTTATTATTAAATAAACAAAAGTATGTCATTTAAACTTTTACTTTTATTGAATGTCAAATATTTACCATAATATAAATTAAACGTTCCAATTATTGAAAATATAACTTTGTACGCCGTGTAGTACACGAGATTCTCACCTTGTCATATAATAAAGAACCGAAACAGGACACAACAAAATTAGAAAAAAGAACCCTATACAGTTGTCATGAGATACAACTCTACTTTTTCTTTCTTGTCGAGTTCTCCTCGATACTTATTTTGACCCAACTATGACCTTTGACCATGTAGACTTCATCAAGAAAATTCAAAGGACCTTGGGTCTACTTCATAATTTCTAATTTATTCTTTTAAATTGAGTAAAAACAGAAAGTTCTTGTATAACGGTACGGATTAGCATATATCTAAGTAAAGGCCGGAGAGGTTCAAAAGGATAATAAAAAAAAAAAAATACACCGTAAAATCTCACTTTGTGTGAAAGCATAGGGTGCAAACCTTGCTACCAACTTACTTTGTGCTTGATTTACCTCTCTCATATCGATCGTTAGAGCGGTCGGTAGGAGATGCCTAATGGTGTCGTGTACACCATGTCAAGCTAGTAATAGGATATGGGGTGCGGTTTGAAAAGTTAAAATATTAATCAAATCTTAATCTAGTAGAAGGTTTTTTTCAAACCACCAAACTTAATAAGAGGCCGCGTTTCTCATACGCGCTCTCTGACTTCTTCTCAAACATTCTTTTCGTACAGTCTTCGGTTCATAAATCATACTGGTTATCTGATCTTCATGTTTTTCAAGACGGTTAATGTTACGTATTAAATAGTATAGGGGTTAATGAGTCATTAGTTGAAAGTAGGAGGGTTGTAAATGTAATTGGCTATTGTAATAGGGTTTGTTAAATAGACGATCAGATGAGAAATAAAGTATCGATGAATTGAGTTTAACTCCTTCCTTCTCTGTGATTCTTGTTTCTCATAGTCGATCACGTAACATTGGTATCAGAGCGGTACGCTCCTCCGGCGACCCTCTAATTCCGGCGACGTTTACAACTCTGACGACAACAATCATATTGATTCCCGTGGAGATTAATTCTAGCGACGACGGTGATTCTTTTCAATTAAAGGTTGCAATCAAGAAATCATCAATGATGAACACCATGGAAAATGCTTATGAAGAAATTATGTCATCGAGACAAGAAGGTACTGTCAAGAATTATTGTGATGCATTTGAGGTTTTGTTTGATAAGGTCAAAATTAGTGAAGGTTATGCTATATACCTCTTCATTGATGGTCTAAATCCAGAAATAGGTGATGTGTTTATCCAATGGCATCAATATAGAATTGAAAATTTAAATGATGCATTTTCTTTAGCCCTAAAATTGGATTCAAACGAATTAAAAGATACACTATCTCCTGATGATCCAAATTCTTCTTTATACATAAAAGTTGAGTCCAACCAAGTGTTTCATGAAATGCCTAAAGAAGAAATGAATGCAATAAATTGTGATTTTCAAGAATCAGGAAATGGAATTAAAACATTTGAGATAAACGTGATAACAGTATTTAAAGGAAAATAAAACAAATAAGGATGGGAAATTAAGATGTTTTGATGTTTTGGATGAAGTGCCACTAGCTGATGGGGGTGATTCGTTTAATATTGATTTTGTTAATAAGTTGATGGGTCCAATTACCTTGTTCCGATTGATGGCTAATTACAATTGTAAGAAATGGGGTTTATCATGTTTGACATCTTCTTATAGACAATTCAATAAAATATCATGTGTTAAGGAGTTTGAACTCAAATTCTTGAATTCATATGAGAATGGGGAATTCATATGAGAATGGGGTGAATGATTAGTTTTATAGTAAGGGTTGGAGGTGTTGGATGCAACAAGATTTGAAAGTCAGAAACTATCTAACCATCCCAGTCGTTCACCCAATTGCCCCCTATCTCCCACTACCAATGATAGGACTGAAGCGGCTTTTCCAATTAGATGTTTATGATGTCTGGATGGTGCCATGGTTTGATGTTACTTTTGATGGTATTGTTAGATATGATACTAATATTTTTAATGAACTTGAGTGGTGGAGTTGGATATATTTGATAAAAAACAAGCTGCTCATTTTAGAGGATTGTTATAATCTTTCAAGATTTACGATTCTACTGGTCTGGTGTATGTGTGGAGCTTGGACTATGAAGATAAATAAATGGGAAAATAATGAAAATGGGATTCTTGTGGGATTCAGAAGTGAATTCAATGAAGAAAAGGGTGTTGATTTAAAGAAAAATGAATGGAAGGTGGAAACTGAAAATAAATGGCAAGTGCCTTTGAAATTTGATGAAAATAAGATTGAGGAAATCGATGTTAAAGATAAAAATAGATACCATGCAGCTGCATTAAAAGTTGTTACAAAAGACTATCAAGCTACTGTGATCAAGATTAAAGAAACATGGTTGTTAGGTTGTGAAGTGATAGTTTAAAAATAAAAAATGAAGCTGTTGGAACTGAAGAATATCATATACATGAACCAAGGAAAAATGATAGAAAAGAGATTGATGACAAAGGGCTTGAAATTGAGGCTGTTGCATGGCAACCTGTTTGTTTTGATTTACAGTGTTCTCGAAATGCAATTGATATTGTTACGTATAAAATAGTATAGGGGTTAATGAGTCATTAGTTGAAAGTAGGAGGGTTCTAAATGTAATTGGCTATTGTAATAGGTAGGGGTGTTCGCGGTCCGATTTGTACGGTTTTTACGTCAAACCGTGGATCAAACCATTAGCAACGGTTTTTAAAGAATGAAAACCAAAACCGAACCGTTCAAAATAAAAACCGAACCAAACCAAACCGTTACG
>WOUH02015484.1:0-15619 GCA_009936405.2 Stevia rebaudiana
TAGTAAATCATGAGCTTATGAACAGTCTGTACACAACACGCGCCCCGTCGCGCCCCGGCGTTAATTCCGCCTCCGGCCGGGGTGTGACAATTGATTCATTGGTATCGTTATGTATGCATTGTTTTTACCTATTTACTAAAGAAATTAAGCCTATCGTAATTTTGTTTGTCACAAAAGGTTGCATTTGGTGGTGTTGTATTAGATCAATTACAACATGTTTGTTACACAATTCAACTTTTTTTTACAAAGAATTGTATTCTAAAACGTTGTAATTGGAAAAAAAGTTGTATTAAGTAATGAAAATATTGCATTAGGTATAATATAACTTCAGATAATGCAATTGTTTTATGGTTAAAAAAGTTGTATTATGTTAATTTTGTTGTTGTAGAAAGTCAAAATCAATACTTTTGTTTTACGGTTTTTTCAATGGTATATTTCTCTTTATTGTACAAACATTTGTGTATGCGTATATATAGGCTTGACTTTGTTTGTACGTCAGTTTAGTTACCAAAGAGTGTAACCTAATGGTATTCGAGTATATATGTAATGATGTCATTTCCTATATGTTCGAAAATTCAAATCACGTACCGGAAAATAATATGGTAACGGAGGCATATTAGATTGTTGTTAAAAGTTACATATACGTTTAGTTAAGATTGTCTGATTGGTTGCTTAATTCCTTGTGTTTAACCATGTTAATTCATTGGTTGTTACTTGGTGCTAAATTATTTGCATTTCAGATTAAAGGTTGAATCTCGCATCGAGTTCGAGAGCTAAAGCTGAACAATTGAAGGATGGCTACAGTGCTACACCGGTGTCGGTGTAAGCTATGTCACCACACCCAAAGGCTGCGGTTTGAGCAACATTTTCAAAGATCCACTCTCGTACAGATGCACACATGAGTAAGCTACGTCGGTTCTTGTAGAAAAATAAATTTTTAGATAGATTTTTTTAAGGGTCTAGCAACTATTAGCGTTTCGTGTACACGAGAATTGAAACTCGAGCTAGGTAGATTCTATGACAAAGGCTTAGTAGCGGATCTACTCCCTTTCAAAAAAAAAAATACATACTTAAATAACATGCGATTCACCTACATGCTACTAACTCCAAAATACTAAAAAGGTAAAAAATATATATTATATCTATAGAAACTTTTAATATAATACGACACATACGAATTTTACTTTAATGGTAAAGGTTTAAATCAAGGTCAAACTTTAAGTCAATGGTTTGGCAGTTTGGCCATATGGTACTTTTCTCTATTATTAACCAATCTTGCATCAAGTCAAAACCACATTAATTCTCTTATTATATTTCACCTAATTGTTTTTTCTAACAGACCTTACCTAATTAATTAGTTAAATTTTCATAAACCACAATTACAAACATTTTTTGTTATCATATAGAGTGTAAGTTTAGAGTTGCTATTTTGTGAATTTTCTTTTGATGTTTGCCAACTAGTGTTTGTCTCCCTTTCATTTAATCAATAGAATTGTAGCCGTTCAAATAAAATGGTGTTTATACTGGTTTAAAGGTGATAGGTGCTTCACAAATTTAAACACTACAAAATACATTTTTAAAACATTTACAAAACATTAATTAAGATACAGTAAACAAGAGAAAATATATTATTAGTTATTTAATTAATATTTATGGTATATTGGCATAGAGAATGACAAATTTGATAAACATGTAGCTAGCAGTTAAAAAAAAACATTTGGTTGATGAATTGATGGTGATAAATTTTGCTAACTATGTTCTTTAATCACTTACATCACTACTTTTGTTTTTTAAAGTTTTACACAAATAAGAGTGTGTATACTTAACAATTAACATGGCAAAAAGTTCATGAGTCGGGTGAATAGTTTTATGTAGTATTTGCTATATCCAATTTTAGGTCGTAGTTCAATCAACCTTTAACAGAAATAGAACTTCCATAACATTTTAAGTCATATCAGTTTTCGCTTTCTTTAATAAAGACTATTAAGATTTGAAATGTTAAAGACGAAAACTGTTAATATTTGAAATGTTATAAACAAACAATATATGTTAACGATATACTAAAATTTTTAAGTTTTGAAAACCTTAGAAACAAAACTATAGTTTACTTATAACTAAATTTTTAACTACATTTCTCTATGACATTTCATAAACAAAGTACAGAATAATTATTCATCATTGGATGATGAATTAAAAACACATTCGAGTAAATTTATATTGTGGGATGACTAGATTGTCTCATACCCTGGCACATAGTAGATTAGCAAAGGAATATCTTTTCATTAACTACCAAATAAAATTGGCTTTTTATCTTTTCAACCACATAACATATAAATCAATGCTTCATTGTTACCTTCCTCTTTAAGGGATTCTCATACCTTTTCATGTTCGATGAAATCATTTCACAACAAATGGTACAAGTCAATAGTCTAATCTAATCACAATTGAAAACCGAGCATTATAAGATTGTATCAAAACAATGTGAATTTGATTAATCATACATCGGTTCTCTGAATCTGTTAAACTTTTTTTTTACAAATACCTATATTGTTATGAGTTTAATTATTAACTTTTAAATGGATCTTTTCCAAGAGTGTTCGTAAGCAAATAATTATTTTTTTTTAACAACAGAGGATCTCGCATGCTAGTCACTGGTAGTCAAGGTTGATGCTAGCCAAGGATCTCATTGGCTGGACAATGTAGCTAAGGTTGATTCATCGACCTCCGTGAGGCCGTACCCCCAGATAAGCGGGAACCAGATAAAATCCGTAGATCATTTCCCATCTTCAGGTTCGAACCGGTGACCTATATCTGGGGTGCATTTTCTCTTCATCAAAGGAATATCGAGAGCAATGATGCTCTGGCCAAGAGATGAAATTGAGACCTCGCAAAGGGAGAGCCCCAAGTCAATACCTCGTTCTAACTACTTAAGCTATAAATCATTCTTAAACAAATAATTACTTATCACGGGATCATGAAAGGAATATATATGGAAAGTTATATTAAAAGATGTTTGTTGCTATTCAAATTCTCAAGAATCCAAAAACCACTAGAAACATAGTGCATTTCGTTGTTTTGCTAATGTTGTTTGTCGCTTGTCTTCATATGAAAAGTACATATCCAATCCCCAAATATATGCGACACCCACTTATTGTTTTTGCAGATTCGAATACTTTAGTCGCTCAAAGCCTTCTCTAAACATATATCTTCACTTTTTTTGTCCGAAAGTGGATGCTATTACATGTCATAAATCCATAGTACTAGAAAAAAGTTTATCATCTTACAATCTTGTTAATTCAAAGAAACTTGATCTCATTAATTGGGCCATCTCATCTTGAACATATGACTTGACATGATTAACCACACATTGGCAGAGCTTCACAAGACATGCGTAAACGAGTATTGTACTTTGGTCTGATCTAATTTTTTACCAATAAAAACCTCTCTTATTTCCACGGTCACAGAAAAAACGGTTAACAATCTGATTGTTTTAAAAGTAGTATCATATGTTGCTCCATATCTCCATATAGGGCTGTCCAAAAAGTGTTACTACTTGATAATCAAATCACGATTTTTTTACCAAAACAACTTTGTATGCCTCTTTTAAATGGTGAAATTTTACTTATTAAAATATGTCCTCATAACACATATGAGTCTTCTCAAACCTGACAACACATGCCACTGATTCACTACTGAGCGGCATTTGCCCTAATGACACGAGGTGTTTGTTAAGACGTCTCTCTCTAAAATAGGTTGAAGGTAAATGCTTCAGAGTAGAAAAAAAAAAGATTGGAAAATTTATTGTTAAAAAAAAAAAAAAAATTGATACACTACAAGATAAATATTACAAACAAACCATCTTTTTATTCAACACAATAGTTGACTTTGACCAACTTATGACAAGAGTTGAAAACAAAACAAAACATGTTTTATTAATTATTTTCTATAGAAACAAACACCATAAAACAAATTTGTTATTGTATTAAAAAAAATCACCTCCCAACGAAAGATCGTGCCGAGAACCGATCCTAAACCGGTAATTGCGGAGGTGTGGGCGTTTTTGACTTTTAACATAAGATAGTGTTCATATGAAACCTTTAAATAAGTTAAATAATTTAATTTACAATTTTTTTAATTAAAAGTGCAAAGAATAAAGTAATGAGCATTCTAACACCTTTTTCTTTTTAGTTTTTCTTGAAGAAGCCGTTGATTGCGGTTATAAAAAAAATCGAACATGGGCCACTTTTTGACCATTTTCTTTTCTTTTCCAAAGTTGATTTTATAGTTCTCTCTGCACAATATAAAAATATGCAAAACTATATTATTTAACGTACTGGTACCAATTACAGATATTTAATTATTTTTGTATGCAAGGTTAAGTCTATATATATTCTTTTAGTGTGTTCATTAGATAGAGACACAAAGAATATATGGAACTTTTGTGGTATTGGCTCTACATATCTTTTACGTTTCATGCGACTCTTTTGCAGTTTTCATGTAACCACTATACAATTATGTTTACATCTCTAAATTACTTTAAGTGCGGACAATAAATGGATCATAAAAGCATACATATTGAGCATAAAAGATTAAAGTCAACTTTTATGGTATCAAAGACATGCATGAGGCTACTTGTCATGTACGTCTGGGACTGCGGGTAAGGATGTGGGCGAGTAAGATGAGAACGACACGTAACAAGTGAGTGCAAGATAAAAATGATTTAATGGGTAGTGACGAAGGGGTTTAGTGACTAAAAAGTAAAAAAAGAAAAAAATAAGATGTTATACTTTGATTGATAAAAAAAACATTTTGGATGAACAAGGTGACCCTTATCACCCCAACCAACACTTGGAAGGGGTGATGTGCAAGACATGATAGGTTTGCCATGGTCATCACATCACTCATCACTCATCACCTACCAATAAGACTTACAAAAACACTGTACTTGAAAAAAAAATTAGTTTCTAAACAAGCTAAGCCGATTTAGCTTGTTTAGTAATCGAGTTGAGCTAGACTCGTAACTCGGCTCATTTTGTAATAAAGATTACCTAAATAATTTTTTTTGCCTAATATTGGGTTTTGAAAGGCACTTACATATTATTTTTTTTATTGGGTTTATCTACAAATTTGAAAAGAATTATAAGTTTGGTTTTGTAATATGGAGTCCTAAAAAATGTTTTGCCTACTATTAATGGGCTAATTGTTTATTTGTAATTATTAACACTTGATTGTTGAGTTAACAAATTATTATTATGTATGTGTTATAGTTTATAGATGTTCGACTTATCTTTTATTTTTTAAATTTATGGAGACTACTTAGGGCAAAGAAAGCAAAGAGCACAACAAGCCTTGGGTTTATCTTTATCTCTAAAGTTATATTATTTATGTAAAGCTTGAAAAGAAAGAAATGTGTAACATTTATGGAAGTAATTTGTTTAACAGTTTAATTTATATTCAGATTGTCATTTATTCTTTATCTTATAACTTGAAAAAGGAGTGAAGAAAAATGTACATATAACTTTAAAAAATTAGCCAAACTAAAACATTTTAATGGTATAATTTATTATTTTGCACATGGCATTCAAAAAAATGCCACACGGCGTTCTCTCAAATATTAAATTTTTTTCTATTATTTAAATTAATTATATTAATATTTTGAATCCTCTTATACTTTTAATTTTATCTTAATTTATAAAATAGATTTAAAATTCAAAATCAGTTAAATTTATTATTATCTAATTAAATATTTGTCTTACATATTTTAAAAAGTATAATGCACTTTTTATCCCTAAGATGTGCAATGCTTAACAATTTTAGTCCACTGTTAACATAAACGTTCTATAACGTTTCAAGTCTTAGTAATTTTCGTCTATAACGTTTCAAGTCTTGAAATTTTTTATCCTTAACGTTTTAAATTAGTTTTCGTCACTATTTAAATTTTAATTTTGATTTTTTTATTTGTATAATTTCAACAAAATTTATGAAATTTATATTTAAAAAGCTTCTAATGAACAATTTAAAAAATCTCAAAGCAAAATTTATAGTCATAAGAGTATCAAATGTTTATTTTTTTAAGTGTTTAAAACATAGTAACTTAATATATATGTACAAAGATTCAATGATAAAGTTCTAAGTATTGGTTATGTAACCCCATGTAATAAACGAGTTTTAAGCTAATCTTTTATAATTCTGTCGATGAGGGAGGCTTGTTGCTTTAGTGGTGTCATATGGCTATTATATTTCATCTTACTTGGGAATTCAGAGGGCGGGCCTTGGAGCAACTGGTAAGGTTGCTGATTTGTGACCTTGAGGTCATGGGTTCAAGCCGTGGGAAACAGCCTCTTGCACAAAAAAGTGCAGGGTAAGGCTGCGTACATCAGATCGCGAAGCGATCTGACCCCTCCCCGGACCCTGCGCAGAGCGGGAGCTAAGTCATGCACCGGGTACGCCCTTACTTGGAAATTCAAAACGTAAGATTATTCCAATCTGTGGTAATCTTAAAGTGAAACGACACAAAACTCGTGAGTTCCACATATAGATAGTGTGACCTTAAGACCTTCCTACCAAACACCGAGTGTCCTTCCTCAAATACGTGTTTTTTTTCTTATTTATTCCAATAAATGTATGGTTGTTATAATAACACTAACTTACAACTATTTTGTCGATTGCCTTATTATATGTTTTGTTTGGCTTTGATCCGTCATTAATGGTAGATAACCCAATTTATCATAAATATTCCGTAAACGTCATGTACTAATTAGTAGTTCTTCTATCTTCTAAAGTAATCATAATTTCTTCTTAATTGGCAAACAGCTAAAAACACGTCGATGTTAAGTTAAAATGTAATAAATATATAACTTTTGTATCTATCACATTAATGTGCTAGATAAGATGATTATGTAAGTAAGTAACTATGTAATTGCATCTCTTATAAACGGTGAGTAGAAAACTAATTAGCCTAACTGAGTCAAAACCAAATTAACCTAACCCAAAAAAAATTGATGGTTCGGTTTAATAAAGTCTGAAAAACCAAAATGGCTTGCTTTTAGTTGCAACGCTTTTTGAAACTAAAAACAGAAAAAACAACCAAATATAAAATTCTAGTTTTATCTTGCTCCCTAGAATGACAAACTAAGTTTTAGCTTACCTTAAGTTTTATAGTAGCTTTTGCCATTTTTTTTATCTAGTTTACATCATGATTAAACAAACTCAATGCCTGTTAAATTTCATCGCTAGTACAAACTTAATAACTTGTTCAAGTTAAATTTCTAGATTGTTTTACTCTTTTAATCAAGTCAAGCCCAAAAACTAAAGTCGGAAAAAGTGAATCGAACTTACTCATGAGACCAAACGAAACAAAATCCGTTGTGTTTAAAAACGCATTTAAGTTATAGTTTGGTTTAAGTATCAAAACTGACTTATGAACGCCGTAGTGCCCACCATACGACGAACACTAACCACAAATGTTTATACAATTTTCCATGACTAATATCATGGTGGTAGTAAAGTACATTCCCTCTATTCTTAAAATTTTATTTTGTATCTAGTAAATTTTTTTTGAACTGCCTTTATGTACTATGTCTATTATTATATTTTATAGAAGAGAAAAAAATAACACCGATTTTTCCGAGTAAATGTAACCCAACAAAGTCACATGCGTTGCTATTTTTCGGTCACCTGTTCATACTACGAAAACCATTCATCCTTCAATTTCCCCAATAATTAGGTGAAATAATTGTTAATAAATAAAGATTTAATTCAAGAAAACACATTAATTACGCTCTACTTTAAGCACGTACCCATTCATCTCCTCCATATAAACGAACCCTTTCCCTCCACCTTCTTCCCCAACTCTCCATCTCTCTCTCTCCTCACTCTGTCTCTCTTTAAAACCTGCTTCCATTGATGGGGAAATTGATCGGAGTACATTCAATGGCAGCTACTCTGTTTCTGCTTGTCGGAGTTGTACCCTTGGCTTTAGCAGGTGGACATGATTACGGTGCAGCTTTAAGCAAAAGCATTTTGTTCTTTGAAGCTCAGAGATCCGGTTATCTTCCCGGTAATCAACGGGTAAAATGGAGAGGAAATTCAGGGCTCTACGATGGCAAAGCCAATGGGGTAACAAATATTTCTGATTTCATTTCTTTTACAGTATAAAAACAGAGCTTCTTATTCGGGGTTATCATAACTAATTTTTTTTAATTGTTTAACTTTTATCTGTCAAAATTGAACCGAAAATTATGACATTTTGTTAATTTGGGGATTTTACATTTTTGAATTTTGTAGGTGGATCTTGTTGGAGGGTACTATGATGCAGGGGACAATGTGAAATTTGGGCTTCCGATGGCGTTTACAGTGACGATGATGTCATGGAGCATAATCGAATACGGGAATCAAATCGGGGCAAGTGGTGAACTTGGTCATGCAATGGATGCGGTAAAATGGGGCTCCGATTATCTCATCAAAGCTCACCCACAACCTCATGTTCTTTATGGAGAGGTAATATGTATCATTTTAACAACGTTGTTCGTTTTTTCTTATTTTAAACTGACTCAGAGTAATTAACCAATGGTTATTTTAAATGTTTTGATTAATGTAGGTGGGAGATGGTAACACTGACCACTATTGTTGGCAAAGACCAGAAGACATGACGACATCTCGATATGCTTACAGAGTTGACCAAAATAACCCTGGTTCGGATCTCGCCGGAGAAACTGCCGCCGCAATGGCAGCCGCCTCCATCGTCTTCCACCGCGCTAATCCGGCATATTCTCGACTGCTTCTCACACATGCTACTCAGGTTCGTTTACCATTTTTTAGTTCTAGTTGATTATTATTAATAAAAGTTAGGTGTTTTTTCAACAGTCATTTTTTATAGATTTAACAAACACTACTTTTAATAAACATTAGCAAGGTCACTAGTTTACAGCATCATCTACTTTACTAAAAGTTAGGCATTTTGCATAACTGTTGTATTGTGATTTGTGTGTTTGTGACATTGTGCAACGAGAGGAATAGAAACGAACACTTACTAATGCGCACGTTAGCAAAAGGTTGGCGAATGTTAGCAAATGGGTTTGTACGAAAGTAGGTTTTTAGTTTTAGTCAACTAATATTTACTAAAAGTTATATATTTGCAGTAGAAACGGACACTATGATTAAAGCTTATATTTGCAAAAAAAATGGCGCGTGATAGCAAATTGGTTGGTGTGAAAACAGTTACTGTTTTTAACTTTTGTTGTCTGGCAAGGCTGTTTGCCGTTTAAGTTAGCAGATGTAGCTTGGTATCTAGGTGACCCCATTCTATAATTCGCATGAAATAGAACAAAATGATTATTATTTTTTTACTCTGTTTTTTAAGGTTACCTTTTCAAAGTTACCTTCTTTAATTTTAGAAAATATAGATTCAAATAGTCCTTTTCCCAACTTTAAAACTTGAATCCAATTTTCATTGTTTTTTTTTTTTTAATTTTTTACCCCCTTCAAAAAATTTACTGAGCACAAACTAAATTTTACGTTATTCTCTTGGTTAACGGGGTGCTGTGAGTTTTTTAAGTTTTGTAAGTTTTTTAATGAGGATTTCTCACGCCTAAAGAATGCAACTTGATTGTAAGATATTTAATGCATTGGGTACATACCAAACTAAAAAGCAATTGTGGAATTGAATATATGCATGTTAATTTATTCGGCGCACATGTTGGTTCATAAAAGTTTAGGTATAATTGCTGTCCTTCACGGATAATGTGGTTGCACCGTACAGATTTTTTAACTACCGTAGATTTACTTGAATACCATCGGTTTTACTGTTTTAGCACCGTATCACGTTACACCACCACACTATACAAAATCACATTTCATTCCCGTTTTTACCCCTATAACGTATCACTAATTACAACTATTTTTGTTACAGTTGTTCGATTTTGCCGACAAATACAGGGGCAAATATGATAGTAGCATTACCGTCGCCCAAAAGTACTACCGATCTGTCAGTGGATACGCTGTATGTGATTACTAACTCTTCTAACATTTACCATTGAGAAATTACGTATTTACCCTTGTGACATTGTTTTCTTATTTTGAATACGGGCAGGATGAATTGCTTTGGGCAGCTGCTTGGATGTACAAGGCAACAAACAATGAATATTACTTGAATTATCTTGGAGAAAATGGTGATGCTCTTGGTGGGACCGGGTGGGCCATGACCGAGTTTGGGTGGGACGTTAAGTATGCCGGTGTTCAGACACTTGTTGCTAAGGTATTGATCGTTATTATGTTTTAATGTCGGGCCAGTATGAATCGGTTTGGTTATGAGCTTTATACATTCTTGAAACTAATGTTTTGTTTCTTAGATTTTTGAATTTATCAATGGTTTTGATTTAGTTTTAAGTGACATCTCTAATGTTTTATTTGTAAGATATCCTAACATAGGTTTTGTTGGCATATAACATAATCATAACTCAAGTTTAGAAATTAGTTACCACAAGACTCAGTTAGTTGGTCAACTTGTTTCTTTTATCATTTAAAAACTATTTAATAAGAGTATTAAAGTTTTTTTTATGTGATCGATTTTATGTAGTTTCTAATGAGCGGGAAAGCAAACAGCCATGCTTCGGTGTTTGGAAAATACCAAGAAAAAGCAGAATCTTTCATGTGTTCATGTCTTGGCAAAAGTAGTCAAAATGTTCAAAAGACTCCCGGTGGTCTAATTTACAAACAAAGATGGAACAATTTGCAATTTGTCACAAGTGCATCTTTCTTACTCACAGTCTACTCTGATTACTTAACATCTGCCCGAAAAGACCTGCATTGTTCTTCTGGCAGTGTTGCCCCTTCAGAGCTACTCGCATTCGCCAAATCCCAAGTAAATAATAGTTAAAAGTGTTATTTTTCAAAAATTTGTTAGTTAAGATTGAAAAATGTTTAAATGTGTTTTACTTTTTGTAGATGGATTACATACTTGGAGACAATCCAAGGGCAACAAGTTACATGGTTGGATACGGCAACAACTACCCACAACAAGTTCACCATAGAGGTTCATCGATTGTGTCGGTTAAGGTTGACCCATCCTTTGTTAGCTGCAGAGGTGGTTATGCAACTTGGTTCAGTAGAAAAGCAAGCGACCCGAATCTTTTGACCGGAGCTATTGTTGGTGGACCCGATGCTTATGACAATTTTGCTGACCATAGAGATAATTATGAGCAGACTGAGCCTGCTACTTATAACAACGCTCCGCTTCTTGGTGTTTTGGCTAGGTTACATGGTGGTCATGGTGGTTATAATCAACTTCTTCCGGGTATGTTACATGTTTGGTGCACATTTGATGTTTATGTTTATGTTTTTTTTATTAATTGTGTTTGATATTGTTTGCAGTTGAATCTCATGTTGCTAAGCCTATTGCTGCTCAACCAAAGCCTAATCCAGTTAAAGAAACTCCATTTGCAGGTAAATATTAAACCTCTTTTAACCAAAGTTTTTATTTACTAATTTGTTGGTTTGATGGAAAATTTATATTACGTTTTTTTAAGTATGATAAGAAATTATACTCTTTTTGAAAATATGTTCCTCAAGAATTAATCTTT
This sequence comes from Stevia rebaudiana, assembly GCA_009936405.2. Classification (NCBI taxonomy): domain Eukaryota; kingdom Viridiplantae; phylum Streptophyta; class Magnoliopsida; order Asterales; family Asteraceae; genus Stevia; species Stevia rebaudiana. The sequence goes on from WOUH02015484.1 coordinate 11,580, forward strand.
ACCTTTTTTGGTATTAGATGAAAGTCTTGATCCTTCTTGTTACCAATTTGTCGATATAGTGTAAAAGTAAAGTTTTCTTGATAAGAAATTTTTTCACTTTCAAAGTTGTAGTAAAAAGTTGCAATCTTTATAAATAAATCTTCTAAATTTTGATTCAATTTTTTTGTTTTGTTTTGTTTAGCTCCAGTTTCCATTGAACAAAAGACTACAACATCATGGGTAGCAAATGGGAAAACATACTACAGATACTCGGCTATAGTGACCAATAAATCGGGCAAGACAATCAAGAACCTTAACCTATCGGTCTCCAAACTCTACGGTCCTCTATGGGGTCTAACCAAGAGCCCAAGTGGTTCCTATGGATTCCCAACATGGGTTAGCTCATTGCCAGCTGGCAAAAGTATGGAGTTTGTTTACATTCATTCTGCTTCACCCGCACAAGTTTCACTCTCAAGCTACACGTTGGCATAAGTCAAGTTCACAAATGTGATCATTAAACGAATCAAATTCAGTCAATTTTTTGAGTTTTTAAACATTTACAAAGGGGGCATACAAGAAGGTAGCAAGGGAAGTGGTTTTCTAAGTGTGATTTTTAGGTTTTTTTTTTTTTATGTTTTTAAAGTGTTTAAGAATGGAGGAAGAATGGAGTGAAGAGAGGAATTTAAAAAAGTGCTCATCCTCTTTCTCATCCTCTTTGATTAGCATAGGGTTTGAATGATATATCTATATAGATTAGAGTTGTGTGTTTTCACTTCAAATTAGCCTTTTGAAGTTATCTTCACTTGTTTTGGTGTGTTTTGTGGTGAAAATTTGGCATCATTTCAAGTTCTAATATGCACATAGATTATGCAGCACATTTGTGTCTTTGTTGTTTTTTGCTTTTATAGGTGATACATGATATAAGCAATGCATTACTTTTTGGTAAATGATAAAAAACCCGAGCAATAATTGTTAAATGACACTGTACTCTAGTTTAAATTATTAAAATTCGAAGTGTCTGAAATAAAAGTTATATTTGATTTTTGTCAAAGACCAATCTTGCCATCTTGTTGTCCATGCAGTGTTTACTCAGAAAAAACATTCCAGATGAGCTTAATACAATTGAAAACAACATTCTAAGGTTTCCTAACAATCTGTGGACTCAAGATTCAAAGCTCAACAGTGCCAATCCATATGGGTTTTACCGCTCCGCGTGTTTCATTCTTGATGATATCGTGTTTGAGCCTTACCAAATCCACGGTTTCCTGGTGGTGTGTTACTAACGGCTTGCGCTTGCAGAGCATAAGAACTGAAATCAAGTAGTGAGCTATGAAAATGTACGTCATTAGAGCATTCATGTTAGCTTTTCTATCTCGATCTCTATAAATCACATAAAATAATAATTGTTTCTTTCTCATGTTCAATTAAATAATACTTTTTAATACCCTTATCATTATTTTTCCTCTCTCATCCACTCACACATATTTTCCTATTCAATAAAATATTAATTTATATAAAACAATACATTTTCTCTCTCCTATTGAATTTAACAAATTACTACATTTTCTCTCTCCAATTCTCTATACATAGAGAATCTATCAATTTCTCTATATCCTCTACTCACAACCACTTTCAATAAATCTCTATAATACAGAGAATACACTCACACTAAATTTAAAGAAACCTAACGTGAATGCTCTTAACCCAATTTCACTATTTAAAGTAAACATAATGATATCATATGAAATACAATTTAGATTTCAGTAAAAACTTCAACTGCTTCTATTTCATCTAAAAACATTATATTTTAGACATGTAATTTCATGGATTGATTCTTATAAAACAAGCGGCGATTGGATTGAGGGGCTGTTTGATTTGGCTGACTCAGTATGAGCTGAGTGAGTCAGAAGCTGACCCATTTAGAAGTTCTGACTGATTCTGCATCTGATTGAAACTTGGCAGTTTGATTTTGTATCTGACTGACTCTGCTGAATGATAAAAATAACCATAAATTGTGTTTTGTATTCAATAAAAATGACCAAATTTTAAACAAGAATATTTAGATTTCATGTGTGAAAAAAAGAGTGTGAAAGAGAGTCTTGCTTCCCTTTTTCCACATTGGTGTGAGTTAGGAAATGTGATGTGTTTATATGTAGATATTTGGTGAAGAGTATTGAATATCTTTGTATTGTTTTACTCCATGACCTATCCGCGCGCAAGGGGGTGCAAAAATGGGTTTCTAACGTGAAAAATCATTGAAACAATGCGTCGCCCGCGCAACCTGCGGATACGAATGCAGCTCCGAAAACCCGGGTCCTCGTGGAGCAAGTTTTTGCTCGGTCTCGTCGTCGCACCCAGGCATTTTTTTCCCTCAACCCACACGTTTTTGCTCCGAATTGAACTCGATGCCCAGCCTCTGCCCCCCGTTTTTGTTCAGTCAGCCGGGTCAGCATCTTCACAATGCTGATCGGGTAAGCGGTTCGGTCAGCCAATATGATTCGGTCAGCCTGGTCCTTTTAGCAATCAAACAGTCTGATGATTCGATCGGTTGCTTGGTCAGACAGTGGGTCAGACGCAACAAACAGGCCCTTACTCACTCGGTAGGAAACCACACATAGTAAATTTGCCCCACCACGACATGAACACCCTCATGCCAACCACATCATGCTCATGCACAGGTGGGCGGTGTGTAGGGGTGTGATTGGTGAGATGAAAGCCTTCACGCCTCCTCTCACCTACCATCTCCTTCACTCACCATTGCACATGGTCTTAAAGGTAATTCGGCAAAATTGTGTTTCGCCATTGAAAGATGTGACATATTAAAAGGTTTCTGATTCATCATTAATGAACAACAATAATATTTAGTGGCGTAAGGGAGAACGGAAAACAAGCAGGTAGCACAATTGGTCGCCCCTTCCCGATCGGCTACATCGCCGCCATCCCTGCTTGTAAAGGCATTGGGTAACGTTTGCGGGTATAGAAGCTCGAATCGGTTGAGCCTCCAATGGTAAAAATTAGAGTCGTTAAAAAAATAAATAAATAAATTTGAATTAGGGTAATGCCGTCATCATTAAGATAATTTGAAGTGAAATAGAGTACTTGACAGGTGCCACGATTTGATAGTCTGTTCATCAGGATACTCTGGAGGAGTTCGGGTAGCACTCCCCTCATCTTAACTTAACAAAGTCTGCCTTTTACCGACTTAAAACAACTGAATCTGTCCATAAAATAAAAAATTGTCAGCTTTAGAAAACTAAAAATCGATATTTTTGGTTTCAATTATGAGTAAAAAAACACACACATTCATACCTAGTATTTATAGAATCTATCGGACGACCTTGAGACTAGATTACAATTTTACAAGTCTTTTGTCTTGACTTAGACTCTCTGGTGTGCTGGGTGAGTGGTTCAATCCACGCCAAAAGACCGACTTGGGGTCCACTCTTTGATGCGTGACTAGCCAAGTCATTGGTAGAGATATGTGTGACACCCCACTTCCCGGCCCCCGGTCTCCGACTGGTCCGTGAGCGGGTCGCCACCTCAACTGCTCAGAATAGCAGGATCGAGTCAACCGGTTTAATATCCAACAAATATTACATTAACACTCATTCATTTCTTTTAAATATCAGAGTTTACATAAGGAAGCTAAATATGTTACATTACAAATAAATACATGAAATATACATCACAACAGTCCCCCTTGCAATGTTCCCATTTCCTGTCTTAGACACCTGTGATTACATATAGTTTTGAAAACAGTCAACTTACGCTGGTGAGTTCACATGTTTTGATATCATTAAAACTGTTATAGTGTTTTAATCGATCAGATCACAATACCATGGTAACTGCTACTTGTAAGGTGTAACATTACAACATTCGTTATTATCATAAAAGTTCTGGCACCGAGACGTAATCGTGTTTGCCTCCCATATAACAGCCATTAGTTATATAAAAGGGGTCAAATAATGCACACGCGTAACGGCTCGTTGTTACCGCATGGAGGGGATCAGCCACCAGTAGTACTACCCATTATTACCCGGCCACCCGTCAGAGTGTTAACG
>WOUH02015494.1:0-15619 GCA_009936405.2 Stevia rebaudiana
AATATAACTGCCTTTATTATTCAAATCATCTGTTCTTCATTGTGTTCTTATTAATTATGACTTGAATATTAAATCTGCTGTTGTTTTTTGCTATTTAGATCTTATCCAAAACATGAATTGATTGCTTGTTTCCGCCCTGTAATCAATTGAAATCATAACTTATTGTTGAATAGATCACATCCAGATCTCGATCCTGACATTAGGTAGATATCTTGGGAACCTAATGTTTCTTTGTAAGTCATTCCTAGATTTCTCATGTTTTGGGAAGGCCCAGATGATTGACGTGTTGCTGAAGACTTTGAAAATGAAGATTTGGCTTGTTCTGATGATAATGAATGTGGGACAAATTTTTTTGGCTTTTTGAATGTTGGACTGGTGCAAGCAATCCTGGTTGTTGAGACAAATCTAAACTCACTTTGCCTGTTTCAAGATCTTTTTTTAATAATTCAAAGGCTCTTCTTCTCAAGGTATCCAACTTCATCTTATTATAGCTTCTAGGTGGCACATTCCTTTGATATAAAATTTTTTTCAATTGTTGGTCAGACATTTTCTAATCTCAATCTTTTCTCTTTCTCTTCATCAGTTTCAACATTTGGATCTAAGAGAGATGACAACATATTAACATCATCAGATAATTGTTCAAATGACATCTTGTTTAGTGTTTCAAAGGAAAATCCAAAGTTTGTTAACTTTAGCACCATCTGCATATGTTTGGTAGCTCATGCATTTGCTGAAAATTCATAAGCAAAAGCTTGATAAAAAAGGATTTGAGGTTCATTTGTATTCACCACAGTGGTTTCAACTTGAGTTTCCCCTGTTCCACTTGCTTCTTCGTTTTGTTTGGCAATTTGTTCATTTAAAGCCAACTCCTCATCAGTAAGATCTCCAATAATAGCTCCAACAGCTTTAACTTCTTTCTTATCAAATTTTGAATTTTCTTTTAAGATCTATGGGGCTTTCATTTTCCCTTTGGCTTTTTCTTGCCTTGCAATTAGATTTTTGATTTGATTTTCAAGAAATTTCTCTCAAGATTACCAACAAGTTTTTCTTTTGTTATTTGAGATAAAGATGCTAGCTCAAAGTTTGCTGGATCTTCATTAAAATTTTTGAGCATATCATACCATTTTACTTGTGTGAATAATTCAACTTTGTGTATTCTTGAGAGCTCATTTGTGGATTGTGATTCTGATGGAGATTCAGATGCTTCTGCTGCTTTTTCTTTCATTGTTGATTTATCATAGATTTCATGAGCTGCTTTTCTTTTCTCCCTCTTGGTGGGAGCATCATCATCTTTCATATCATCTTATCCACCTTTGATTGCAGAAGCTAATTTTGTTTTCAAATCATATATTTGAGCTTATAGATTGGAGATTTTATTCTTTAATAGCTGAATGGAGTAATCTCTATCTTCAACCTCCTTTTCCAACTTCTCAATCTGTTGATTTAATTTTTTTGTACTTTCATCCCCCCCCTTTGGATTTTGATAGCAATTTTGTTTTCAAAATGAAATTTTTTGCACTTTCATCTTCCCCTTTGGACTTTGAGCTCTTTCTCTTTTAGAGCTGCTTTAAGATTTGCTCTTTCAAGTTTACCTTCAAGTATCTTGATCTTTTCTGTTTGAGCATTGGTTTCATTAACCAGAGAGGTTAAAGAGTCTTGTAAAGATTTAATCAAATTCTCTTTTACCTCAATTGCAGCTTTTAACTCAGCTATCATTGCTGATTGTGAGTTCTTTGTATGATCAACATCTGTAGCTAGCTTAGCTTTTAACAATTTGATTTCAGATTGCAACATTTTGATGTGATTAGACTTTTTGTCTTGATCTTTGTGTGTAAGTCCAAGTTCTTTCTTTGCAGCTGCCAATTGTTCTGCTACATTGCTATAATCAGTTGCCCATCTTTCTTTCTCATCAATTAAATTTAAAAATTTTGGCTTGATATCTGCAAGCTTGTATATCTAATTCTGATATTTGTGCAGCTTCACATGTTTCGACTATCAGATTTTGAATGAGGTTATCTCTCCATTTGATTATCAGATGTGCTTTTCTGATAAATCTTTCTTTCTTTGAAAGTTATGAGGATAGAAAACTCAGGAGAATTGAAGTCATCTTTGCTACAGATGAAAGTTGTTGTTGTGAAGGAAGTTGTTCAGATTGAATTTCAGGTTGCTGTGTTGATGTTTGTTCTTGCTCAGTTGATAGATTTTTTTCTTCTGTTACAGAGAAATTTAATTCTTCTGTAGCTTGTAATTGTGACGTTGTAGTGTTGTCATCATCTTGGTTATCCAGATCCACATGAGCAGTGGACCGAGACAAGATTTTTGTTTTTGCTGGAGAGGGAGAGTTTAAGGGAGTAAGATTAGGGTTTATATGGAAAATACTGTAACATTTGACAAATTTTGATATTGGACTTTTGGCCCAATGGGCTAAACAAACAAGGCCCAATAAGAGGTTAGGCCCATTTAAGCCATGATCTATGAAATACAAGCCCATATAAGTTATGAGACTTAGTTACCTACAACAATTTATAATAATAAAAATATTATTATTAAAAGAACAAAAAGTCACTTAGAACCACAAAACGCAAAATGCGTGCGCGAAACCATAAAACCGTGTGTAACGCGTAATCGTCAGATTTAACCGATTAACCTTCACTACGCGAAAGAAATCAAATACTAGCATTCTACAAATTATTATCAATATTAAGAATATTCGAAAGAGAAAAATAATATTCGGTGCGCGAAAACAGGCAAAACGGTTAAATACAGTATATACGCGAGAGCGACAAATTTAATGTAATCAATCACCGGATTAGTGTTATCCAACAAAATAAATATTCGGAGAATATTTTATAATTCTCTAAACATTCCGGTCCCAAATATGCTATCGCGACATGTCATTATGACGCGATACACGATAACTACATGGTATTGACGTGTGTTAACGTGATAAAACTGTGTATTCATCTTCACAGGATTCGTCAGTTTGAAAACTGGTCTGCACCACATACCTTTGTTCTAGTTGATCATAAACGTTTACATTCTGTTTCCTTGCAAGCAGTTCACGCTTATGGAACAATTGCCACCTATTTTCAGGAAAGTCTGTTGAGCAGTTAAAAGCGTTTTGGTAGTTTTTTGCGTACTGCTCAACTTCCCTTTTGAACGTGTAATCAACAAATGCCTTTATAGGAAGCAACCGGGAAACCTTTAACACATTATTCATGCTTTCACATACGTTGGTGGTTAAGTTACCCATCAGCGGTTTCCCTTATCATGTAGTAGTGTCCACTTAAATTTAGCGATATTGGTAAGGTACCGCCAACCTCCTATGTTGGCTTTTTTTCAGCTCGTTCATACAACGGATATACTTTCTCTCCTGTGTTGTGGTTCCAATACTCCAGTACAACTTCTTTAGGGCGACATTCCTCACGTGACTCATGAAGTTGCTTTTCACATGTCGTAGACAATATCGGTGCGCCCTGTGTGGGGGTTTCCACGCAGGAAGATGAAGCATTGCGTTTAAGATCCCTGCATGTCGATCGGATATAACACACAACTTTCGTTCTCTCGGGTCTTGAACGTGCTCCTGGAATTGTTCAAGAAACCAGCTCCAGCTTTCGTTAGTCTCTTCGTCCACCACGGCGTACGCCAGTGGCAAAATCATATTGTTTGCATTTTTTGTAACAGCGATCAATAGTTTGGCTTTGTATGATCCCTTTAGATGAGTACCATCTATGGAGATCACAGGAATGCAGTACTTGAAAGCCTCAATACTAGGCCTAAAGGCCCAGAACAAATATTTGAACACTTTATAACCATCAGGCTCGTATGGATGATGTCGCCACTGTACAACGGTCCCAGGATTTGAAGCTTGTAAAGTTAGAAGGTAGCTTGGTAATGCACCAAAGTTCTCTGCCCAACTACCATGTATATTCTCAATGGCTTTTCTTCTAGCCGCCCACGCCTTACCGTACGTTATATCGACATGAAACTTGTCTTTGATCAAGGCTTGGATATTTTTGACAGGAAAAGATACATCTTTCACAATTTGTGAGTTAATGTGAGCTGCCACAACGTTTGATCTAAGGGACCGGTTGTTGTTGTGTGTAATAGTACTCATGCAGCTATGTTCAGGAGTCCATTTCTTGACTTTAAAATATGGTGAATTCTTAGACTTACTTACCGTCACGGTCCAACGGCAGGGTGGTGTTGGAGCACCATGATCTGTTGTGCTACGACATACAGCTTTATATGAGTCAGGTCTGCTATCCTTGATAAAAATCTCTCTGTGGCGAGCAACGTTCCACAATCGGACCGCGTTGTCCACTTGCTTCTTGGTTTTGAAATACATACCTACACATATTTCGTTATCTTCCCTGCTCCAAAACCTCATATCTCAAATCACAGTTTCACTACTTTCCATTTTTCAACCTACATATTACTACTTTCCATTTCATTTATTATACAATACTATTTAAAAAAAAATTCCAGCTTTGGCAGCGGCGGTGAGACCTTTTTTTGGTTTACCAATGACGTGCTTTGATTTTTGTTGTTGGAACCAAGGATCCGATGAGGTCCGGTGATGGAACCTAGCCTTTGACTAAGCTCTGGGTCTTCCCCGATGAAACTTGGATGGATTTTTCTGGTCATGCACGATGGTCAGATGTTGATGTTTCCGGCTAGATTTGGTTAGGGTTTAATGCTCTTGGATTTTTCGATGAGGCTACCTAGCTTAGACTACTTTTTCCAAAAAGGCTATTTGGGTTTTCTTCGGTGACACTTGGCTGGAAAACTTTTTGTGATGCGTGATGACCGGATTTTTCTGGTCAGGTGTTTCTGGTTTGCTTGGGCGATGATGACTACAGATCAAACAAACATTGTCTATTCTGGCAAGGCAACCGTGATGGCTCCTAGGTAGCAACCGGCTTGCAGCCTTAAGAGACATGCAAAAGATTGCTGAGTTTGTACCTTGAATGTCTGAGCCGTTGTTTTATTTGAGTTTGGGTTTTGATTTGTTTAATTTTCGGTTTTGATTTGTTTGATTTTGGGTTTTGATTTGTTTGATTTTCCATTTTGATTCGAGGTAAACAAGTTAATTAGGGTAAGGTTGAGATCTAGATGACATTTAGAACCGATGATTTTTGGAAATTGGTGACACGGGTGATTTCAACTTTGAACAATCTGAAATACTAATACTGTAGCTCACATTATCCAAAATCATATGGTTAAGATAGTGATGAAAAAACTCGAACTTTAAATGAGTTTTTTTTTCAAAAGAGTGTAGTTAGGATTTTTATTTACTAAAAGGGTATGATTGAAAACTTATTTACCAAAATGGGTGTTTTCTTTTTTAAACATAATTTTAATCAATTATTTCATAAATATTAAACAAAACAAATCGTACGTGATAGAAGAAGATCAAACGACGCTAATTTCTTCAGCCTCCAAGCGACGATACTTCTATTTCTTCCAGCTTCAGGTTCGATCTTCATTCGATTATAATTGATTTGAACATTGATTTTGCAATCGATCTTTTACATTCTTGTTTTCTTACGGTTCCATTAGATTTTTGCACTTTTTGGTTGGATTTTGATGTTCGTTGGTTTACTCTCTCAACAATTTGGTTTGATTTTGCATTTAAATGGTTCAATTTTACCCGAATTGAATGGTTCGATGTTGATTTACACGTATGCTATTTGAAGTCAGAAGCATGTTTGTTTTGTTTTCTTCATATTGACAGCTAATATTTGTTTCTTGCGTAATCCAATTTTCCAACTAGTTTTTTTTTGTTTCTTGTTTTTAATTCCTCTAGCCTCACTTTCGTTTCTTGTTTTTAACTTATTGTTTATTTTTATCAGAATGAATCACTTTAACGTCATATTAGACATGATTCAAAACTAAGATTTCAACAAGATATCTCAGATTGCTATTGTGAATAATGACTAAGTTGATGATTTGTTAGAGGATGAAACTGATGAAATTGAAGATGGAACTGAAGGTGAAACTGATGTAGATGGTGAGTTAGGAGAAGATGGAACAGAAGAGTAATCATTGTGGAATTTGTGGACAATGTGGTCATAATCGTGCAAGTTGTTCCGCTAAGACTAAAAGAAATGATGCATAAACCGGTGGAGATGTTTTAATAATTTTATTGTCGTATGTCTTTGATATTTAGACCATTAATGAATTGATTATGACAAACTTATGATTTCATGTTTGTTTTTCTTTTAATATGTATCTGACATTTTTTGTTTCAAAATGTATGCCTGTTTGCTTTTTATTAGCGACGATGACAAGATTAAATCACTAAATATGATAAAGAGAGAGTATAATAAATCTTATAATAAAAGACCGAAAAAGAAAAAAAAAATTATAAAAACAAAAATAAAAAGATGCTATAAATTGTTTAAATAATAAATAGTCAAAGAATAATTTTTTAGATCAAATTAAATAAAATTAAAGAAAACAAAAAAGCACAAATCCTTACTAATGGGGTAGAGGTAAGTCTGTCTACATCTACCCTCTTCCTCAAACCCTACTTTTAAGTGGGATATACTGAGTACGATATGATGATAACAAAAAAAAAAAAAAAGCACAAATCGTTGAAGACAAAGAAAGATTCACTTCCTTGTTAAAGTTAATAACAACAAAAACAGAAGTAATAAAATAATAACATGCGTCATGCGTGGTTTCTCATTACAAAAATAATTCAAACAGATATCTCGAACTTCATTGACATGTTTCTTAAAACCCTAATGGCCTAATAAATAACAAGACTGACACATGTTAAGCAGGCCAACATACAGTGACAAAACGAGCAGATAAATTTTAATTTGATTAGTCACTCAGAATAAATAACTCCATTCGCACTAATACAAAGAGATTCGAATATTCATACTTTCTTCAAGATGCATGCATGTTTTAATTCAATGAGAAATTAAAACAAAAAAATAAAGTTTAATCTAAAATGGTCAAACACACAGTACACACACGCTCATGGTGCACGCAGCAGTTGCAAAGTTAAGAGCTAAGATTGCACATATGTATATAATCCAAACCTGATCACGACAGGATTCATCATAATCCATTCCGTTAGCCGATAGATTGAATTGGCATACAGTCCATAGATTGATCAATTGGCATACAGTCGATTGATTTCTAATGCAGCATCATCAAGATTCTCATTCTCTTAGGATTAATAGAAAATCACTAAAATGGCCAAGTTGCTAAAATTTTTACCAAAATGACTATGAGGCTCCAAGAGTAGTGATAGTTGGAATTGCCTGATGGTTGGAATTTAGCAAAAAAATTGCCAAGGGAACCAGCCGGTTACAGGGCTGTCTGAAGGACGGAATCTGGCATAATGCTTGCCTAATGGGTGGAATCCGGCAAAATGCTTGACTGATGGATGAAGTCAGGCATAATGTTTGCCTATTGGCCAGAATCCGGCACCTCCATAGCCGACGATTCCCTTGGCAAAAGTTTTGCCTAATTCCAACTATGAGGCAGCTCTTTAGCCTAATGGTCATTTTGGTGAATTTTTGGTCAACTTGGTGATTTTGGTATTTTCTCGTTTCTAATAGGGCAGCCATGTGAATCTTGATGATACCGCATCGGTAAACAATGACAATCTTCCCCTGAAGGTAAATTGCTTGAAGATGATGTTGATGTGAACATAGCTAAACTACCTGTAAATACTTTATATAGAAGTGTAAGAGTAATAAGTGTTTTTGATGCTTCCTATTGGAAACAAAGATTTGATTTTGTCATCACTGAGGACAGCATACGATATCAATACACAAAAAAAAAAACATATTTTTGTATTGGCAAAGATAACTGTGACAACAAAGATCTGACATTAACATTCTTGATGAATCTGAAAGAATTAAAACCCAGAAAAGAAATAGCATTTTAAGGGAGATTGAACGTAACTAAACAATTGTTCTTGGAGGAAGAAGAGTGAGGGTAATTAAGCAGATTATGATGGTGACAAAGTCGGAGAAATATATATAGGAGGGTTGAGTGGATCCCATGTGAATTGGAATCCAATTTTGGTCGAGTAAATTGGATTTATTGAACTGCAAGACTAAAAAAAAATCTTGTTTATGTAAATGTTACGGGCCACCCTTACCAACCATAGTTTAAATTTTCTTTAATGAAAAGTAATCATAAATTATTATCCGCAAGGTATTTGATTTAAACTTTTCCGCTAGCCCTTCTACTTTGTTTTTTATAACTTTGTTCGCATTGATTTAAATATAGATTCGGTCACCCGGGTGTCGCTACGGTTAAATATGTATAAAGAGAACAATGTGGTTGCAATGTTATTTGCAATTATTGAGAGTAATTCTTCATTTTTCTACAATAATAGTGATAGCTGCTAAGTTTTTAGACAACAACCTGCAAAACTATATATAACTTTGAATTATTACATAGTTTTTGCTATAAATATAATATCAGTTGCATCACGACCCCTACCATTCTTTTTATTTGACCAATGGAAGAGTAACTGATTTGTCATATAAATGGAGAAATTAAATGGTATTTATACCATATGTACGGCGAGACATTATTTCTCCTTTAAACACGCATTTCTTATTAATTAAGAGCTGCTTTTCTTTCCTTGTACCACAGCAATAATGACCTATGTCTTAATTCCTAATTGCTCATAATTATGTACAAGGGTTTCCCTATTTTCCTCTATTTCTTGATCATCTTATGTTTGTTTACCACTAGCTTCAAACGTTATGAAAGCTTTTTTAATCTCTAATTCTGGAAAAGAATTTAACCTTTCATAATAAGTTTTTACGGCAAACACACACATCTTTAATATGTTCTCCTAAAACTTCATTTAATTTTCAGATTATGTAAAACACACACATCTGTAACATCTTTCACACTTTGTTGTGAAACTTGAAAATGCATCACTTTGATGATAATAAACAACAAATCCTAAGGCTCCTGGAGTTAAATCGATCTTAAATCCAACTTCCCTTTTTGGGGGAACTCCAAGTAAATCATTTGGAAAAACAACTTGAAATTATCTAACATCCGGTATATCTTCAAGTCTTGGCACATTTTCTTCCGCGTCAATTACATAAGCTAGAAACGATGGCCCACCTATGCTTATGTGTTTCATGGCCTTTGCCAACGAACACAAAACAACACCCCGTCTTTCTTTTTTAATATATACCTCATGAACACTCGGGGACACTAACTGTATACTCTTCTGGTTGCATATAATATTGGCTCGGTACACCTAGAGCCAATCCATCCCGATCACCACATCGAACTCCTCAAGTTTCATAGGTACAAAATAAAAAATATTATATTCACCTTCAGTGAGTTTACAACCATGGTAGATATTGAAAAATAAGAAGGTTTTTGAGTCCGCCACCTCTATTCGAGAGGCGCGGAGAGTTTATCTAACACAAAGGATGGATGACAAGCAAATTTGACCGACAGAAAAGATCTACAAGTAACTGAATCAAACAATACATAAGCATGCAATGAGTTAGAGAAAAAATACTCGTCAATACGCCCGACGTAACATTAGCTTCCTCCGTCGTATTTTGGAAGGCCCTTCCTTTCGGTCTTGAAGCCTCTGTCTTCTTCCTGGTGTTTTGAAAATTTGAACAGCCACATGTCTTCAAATCCGGGCACTCACTCCTCTCTTGCCCTAATTTGTAGCAATTATAAAACAGGTTCAACTGGCTCGAGAATTGAGATGTAAGATGCCCTAACTTTTCACACTTGTAACAATTTTCCTAAGTCACCCAACACGTACCTGTGTGCTTCTTCCCGCATGCCACACAAGGTTTACCATCTTTTTTTAGGCTGAATTTGTTTTGTGAGTTTGCGAACCTTGCCTTTTTCGACTACCTCGAATCATTTTCATCAACCCGCTTTTCCCTGCGATCTACCTGTGGCTTCAAATCTAATTCCTACTCACACGCACAATCAATAAGATCTGTCAACGTTTCACAATTTGATGGTGTGAGAAATTCCAGATATTTATCACTTAAAGCACCAAAATACTTATAATCCACATTTGTTTGGTTCGGCCTTATACTCAGTTGGCTTACATGCCACAAACTCTCGATATTTCACCCATTTTGATGCCCATCACCTAATCCCCAGGCATTCAAAGCTAGGATTTCATGTCATAGGAATTCCTGTATAGAGTTTTGAATTTGCTTCTTATGGGCTAGTAAGGCATTTTCCAATGCCATAGCCGCAACTTCCGTAACCATTCTTTGCATCTCGGTAACATTTAGATCCCCTACTTCGTCAACATGTTCATCGGACATTTAAAGGTGTGAAAACATATGTGTTTGCTAGTTTATGCATAATGCACAATATATATATCCCGACCTCATACTTATGATTTCATCAATCACAATTCAAATACTAATTCATATATTATACACACAACACCTAATATCCTATCCCTAGACTTGAAGTGACATCATTAAGAATGCATCCATATTGTAAGCATAATATTAGACTGGCGAGACTAAACACTATCCTTTACCTTATGGTTAGATCATTATATCCGTCCTTTCAAACCTAAGTCAAGAAATTCGGCTCACCAATCCACGTATAGCATACATACTACACCTACAATTTAACTAGCATACATATCATGCTTAACAAATACCCAAACAATCATACAATTTAGGTACACTAACCTTGCCCACTTGAATCCATCAAACCTAATCTCTAATACCAACACATGGCTCCCCCGGCTTCAACAAGCCCGGTAATATGTTTAAAACACCAAACTATGTCCACTAATTTAGGTCCCAGAAAATTCTTTCGTTAAAATACCTATTTGCCACTAAAAAAACTTTCAAACATTATCATAAGCCACCATAAAGTATAATTATAATTTAAAAAGCAATTTGTAATCAAAATACATGGTTAAGTATGTATTATAATCCAACACATCTAAATCAAAACATCCGAGAACTTTGTTCAATCCGATTCGCCTTCGCCCGGTCTAGTTCACCTTTGGTCCAACTAATTACCTGCAAAAACCCATTTAAAACACCCATTACTTCCTAAGAACTAAGTAAGATTACTCATTTATACCTTGAGGTATGTTCTGGGGGATTTCCGGGCCTCAAACGTGATAAAACACGCAAAACAATAGCCGGACAACTTATGGCCGGTGTAAGCAACTCCCCAAGCGTAGCGGCATAAGCAACTCCCCAGGCGTAGCCTACGCCCAGCGAGGGCTGTCCGGACAAAAGGTTACCTGTGTAGGCTACGCCCCCTACAGGCCCATTTTGTTCATTTTTGCGTCTTAGACCCTCATTTTTCGCCCCCAATGGTTCCGTATCACCCGGAACCATTCTAATACACCAATATACATACAAAACATGTTATAATCATATAAAAACAAATATTATAAGTCAATCATTCGCCTTTTTATGCACAATTTGGTTAATTGTGCTATTTTATCATTTGACCTCGCGGGTCAAAGGTTTCATCATTCTTGCGGACCATTCCATCTACTGAATTCTCCTCTTTTTTAGATATTCACACACCATATGAATTACATATTGCGTTTCACCACAAATTGGATGTTCACACGCCTATCCTTCCATCCAATTCCGCCCATCTATACCACCTATAGGTGATTCGGTTATTCATCGATGAACCTGATAATCACAACCACTTGTGATTCCAACTTTGCCTACACACCTTGCAGGTCTTTATGAGTGTATCATTCCAATATTACTTGAACTCATCTGGTTTAATTGGAAACAACCAACTATGATGTTTGCACACGTTGCGGGTTTCATCATTTATCACCAAATCGCCTCTATGTTCATATTCCACATGAATTATACTTGATTTTACATATACATGATCACACCACCGTGATCCATGTGTTTTATCGCCAAAATTCAATGGATATGGGTCTTAACTTAAGTACGGATCGCTTGCTATTTAGGCAATTCCTTCCCGGGTCTATGGGTTTCGGTATCACCACCACCTCCTATGATCATAACACACATTTAACCACATATTCATTCACGAGTTTAATTACACCCATTTAATCTGTTAACTAGTTCTTAGCACATTAAAGTTAGCAAGTACCATTTTCATACAAGTTATCAATAAATTTACACTTAGCAAATAAATTTCACAACTCATTGACATTTCATCAAACACCTTATGTGTAGAATGTTTAGTTATATTATAACACATCATATAACTAGTTAAAAGTCTTCATTTTTACCATTTTAACCAACAATCATGGTTTTAACATCAATTTGAGTTATTCATTACACATAATCATACATTACACCAATTTAAGTATAGGATTTATATTATCTACTAAATACATGCATAATTCCTACTACATTAATCAATTTCACCAAATCACAATTTCATCATATGAACACACAATCACAAACCATCCATTTAAGTTCATATGTTTAATTATACATGCTTACTTACATAGAATCTATGTTTGTCAAGCATTTAACACCACAATCCTAACTTTCATTCCACAATTCATGGGTTTTACCAAAAACTCAATTTCTCAACTAAGAACACTTACTTAGGGTTTCAAATGCAAGAAGGATTGTAAATTCTTGCTACAGAATGGATTGGAACACCAATTTCACATGCAATTTCACCACTAGATTAGAATTTGAGGATTATGTTCCTAACCTAGCTTGTGATCATCGCCCTCTCCTTCCCCTTAGTCGATCTCCAATTTTTTTTATAAGTATGAGGTGTTTTACACCTTTTACCTATAACTTTCAAGTTCCATCTAATGACAGCTCTAGTCCCTCTACTACTAGTTAGTATTTTAACTAGTTTCAACACATATTTAACACCAAACTAACTTAAACCTTTTAGTTTCTAAAAAACATATTTATTATAATTTTACACACAACACAAAATATGCAACTTTCATTTAATAATCACCAAATACGAGTTTACCCTAAAATAGGTCGTTACAATACAAAGGTTTGCAAACAAACAAGAACTTTGTATCAAGATATAATTCAGCGCTAGTCAAACTGTTGCTGTTAGAGAAGTTAATGGCTGCTAAGTTAACACAGTAAAAATTCAATGGTCTAGAGATGGAGGTACCTATATTGTGTCCAACAATAAGTTTTCTCAAAATCATTACATGACAAGTTGCATTGTACACTACAACATTTCTGCCATTATTGTTAAGTTATTGTAAGTTGATGCTTATGACTCTTCTATGAGATATGTCATCTAGCTAACATAAGGATGTACCTCGAAGTGGTTAGTAGTTGATGCTACAAGCCTATGGGTTGGTAACTGATGTGAGGCCCAACGAGGCAGTGAGGAGTTACTAGACTCTACTGGGCCTAGGAGTTGGTAAGTCATGTAAGGTCCTTGAAGGCAACCTATGGGTCAGTACCCCATGTGTGACGACCTTAAGACATTGAGTGGGTGGTGAAGATACCATGGCTAACAAGACTCATAGAAGACCAAGAGATGAACGGACCATGTGGTGGCATTTAGTAAAGAACCTCATGTAAAGTGCTAGGTCATTGATGTGGTATAGATGCACAATATACGAAGGGTGATCAACACAAACTTTTAATAGAAAGCTGTAAATGGTATTTGTAAAGGGTAAGACTATCGTAAACTTGGTAACTCTTATAGATAACCAAAACCCAATAACGCTTAGGTGGAGCTTGTCGTAGGACATACGGTTTTAAAGGTAACCAAGACTAGAAGAGCGATTAAATGAGAATGTCCCGAAAGTAGACGAATGACATGTTGGTAATTTAGTAACCGTGGCCGTTTGGAAAATATTGTAGTGCCATACGTGTGTATTTAATTAGATCATTTAAATTTTGATTATTGCTAGAATATTATTGTTTAAATGTCTGCAGGATTTTTAAAAGGTATAAATCATCGGTGTAAGCTAACCATTTCATTTATAAAATGTGTTTAAACCCAATTTATAAAAGGAGATGTGCCAATTTTCTTCTCATTTTCCATGCATATGACATACACTTGTGTGTGTTTTCAAAGAGGTAGAAAAGAGAGAGAAGTTGTAGCAGTCAAGGTTTTTAGACATATTATGGTGAAGGGGGTAAGTGTTAAAGACTAAAACTTAGGAGGGTTTAAAGAGAAAATTATATAATAAATAAAGTAAAATATATATATCTCTAGTGAATATATATACCACATGGATGAAATAAAAACTCATCCCACTTGTGAAAACCTATAAACATATTCTCCACCACACATTTATTTAATTACATTAACTTGTGTGGTTGATAATGAAACTTAAATAAAATATTATAATTGCTTTCATTAACAATTAAATAAAGCAAAAAGGGCAATATAGTCATTTACCTCAAAACCATTTTTTTGTACTTTTTCCGAAAATTCAACATATGTGACGCCCCAAACTCCATGGTGTGACATTCCGTCAAAATTCGCAATTTATATTTAAATTAAATATTACTTTAATTTAAATACAAACAATTATGTATATATGTGTATATATACATAAGAGGATAATTCCAAATATGTATATATGTGATTTTATACATTTCATATCAACAACAACAAGAAACGAATCGCAACATTAAGTAATTTGACTAAAGTTGGTAAAAGTCAACTAAAGTCAACAACAACACTCGATTCGTGAAAATTCGACAAATTGACCTAATTAGAAGGTCAAATACATCCATGTATTGTAAATACATCTCAGCAAGTTGAGAATCAACAATGAATTGCAAGAAATCAATCAAAATAGAAAATTTTCTAATTTATGGGAATTAATCGCCAAAATTAGCAAAAATTGGTAAAAACCCGTAACTGGTAAGAATCCCGACTCAAAAATCATACAACATATACATATATATGGTATATATGTGTATAATACCAGAATTGGATGAAGTATGTATGTATTATACATACTTATGCAACAATTAGCAAAAATATTTATTATTTTTAGGAAATTTTAAATCCAAAAGTTTACCACCACTAGATTTACCAACCAAGATAGCAGCCAAGCAGCTGAGTAGCATATTGTGAGTGAGTCCCATCTCAATCCAGCTGACCCATAAACCATTCAAGTGATCAAAAGTCAAATTTCTAGGAAATTCAAGAATCTTCTGCCCAAATTCGTCCCTCTTCAAAACTCTCAAAATCACACCTGAAAACACTCCCAATAGGTTATAATCAAACCATCTAAAGAATCCCAAGTGGTTAATTCATCCAATTCCATCCAGAAATCAAACTATAGTTGAAAAATCAAGATTCTGCCCAAAAACCCATTAGATCAAGGTATGGAATATACATGAAATTGATCATCGATTTTGATTCCTATATGTTAGATATTGATATCTAAGTGTATCTGCACAATTTCAGATCCTAATTCCATCAATTCTAGAAGTTGGATCATTGACCTTAAAAAGTCAACTTGTTCTTCAACTGGGAAAAGGCCAATTCTGCAAAATGGTGAGCTAAAACCCTAACTTATGATTTAAATACATTCATATATGTTAAAAAAGTCTAAATCAATAGGATTCCATGGCTGGAACCAAGCAAATCAAAGAAAATCACTAAAAAGGGCAAAATTGTCCATTTTGGGAATTTTTCA
>WOUH02015528.1:0-15611 GCA_009936405.2 Stevia rebaudiana
AGGTTTCCGTTCGCGGCTGTCGATTCTTCCGAACGACCCACCATCATCGATCGAACACCCTAGATTGGAAACACCTTCTCTAAATCGGTGATGCTGAAGGCAATATGCCGAAATCCAGTCGCTTCCAAAGAAGTGAAGAGATGACGATGGCTCTGTTGATCCCGCGTGAAATAGCGGTGGCGAGTACTGTTCACACCGACATTGGTAATTGTATTATATATAATGGGTTACAAAAAACCTTCATTTGAAACCTACTTACAGAAAAAATAGATCTTTAGGATAACCCACTTTTAGGGATTCGCAAATTAGTTTTTCCTTTTGTTGTTTGTGCATGACTCGTAACTAGCTCCATATTCATGTTGGGTGTCTAATAGTAGGGGTGAGAAAAAAAACTAAATTAATCGAACCTAAACAGAATTAACTGAAATAATCAAACCGAACAAAAAAAAAAAACCGAAACTGAAACATTCGGTTCGGTTTTTTCTTTTTTCCAAAACCGTGAACTGAATCACCTAATGTTTATAATTTTTTTTATAAATATACTAGTGTATTTATAAATTTAATATGCGTTTCTGTATATAAAATAGTATATCTATTTGTTTATAGTTCTTAGTGAATGTTTCTTAAAGATTTATATATCTTGATTAGATAATTTTTATATTTTTGTAAATATACTAGTGTTTTTACACATCAACTTTTATCATAAACTATTGAAAACAGTTGGATTTCCAAGACGAAAAAGGGTTTTAGCCGTATCGTCTCACAAAAATTAAAATAGAATTCAAAAGCCAAAAAAAAAAAAAACTTAAAACCGAACCAAAACTGATAAAAAACCAAAACCTAACGGTTGTGAAAAATCAAACTGAACCGAACCAGACACACTTTATATCTAGTAGTAGGGAGTGTTGCTTAGTTATCTTTTTCAAGTTTCATATGTTAGTCGAGTCGGGTTAATTGGGTAATTTTTGTCTAAAATGCTACTCGCACCTGAAACAATTACATTTCAGGGATTTGAGTTCGGGTTAAGTCGTGTATTTATAATTATTATTTTTTAAACATGGTAACTTCATGACACGAAAAAAACAGCAAGATGTTGGTTAAACCACTAATCATGGACCTATATTTATTCTAGCTAAACGATGATATCTTGAATTCCTCCGTATATTTAAGGGGGAATAAAATAATGTGTTACTCTCCTAGTTTGAGCTCTCTAATCGACGTATGTTTAACTCTTTGCATGGGAATTAAAACCAATTTGGATTTTTCTAAGTGGTCAAAACTATTTTACTAAGAAATGGTTTTGTTCCCGTATATTATAAATAGAGTAAATTAAACAAATCGTTCTTTATGTTTGTCCTATTTTTCAGTACATGATCTTTATGTTTAAAATTGACGAGAATCTTCCTTTGTGTTTTGATAAATTACCCGCTTTGTCCTTTATTTTAACGTTCGTTAACTTTTTCTGTTAAATTAGTCACGTGCATTGCACATGTGGTGGGTTTTTTTTTTTTTTTAAACTTAGAGGGACCATTCGTCCTTGGATGGAATATTTGTTTCAATTAATCAAGGTTTAAATCTGTTTTGAAGGGAAACTAAAGTTGAGGGACTAAGGGTGTCAATTGTAAAAGTGCTCCTCTAGTTGACCTC
Organism: Stevia rebaudiana; assembly: GCA_009936405.2. Lineage (NCBI taxonomy): Eukaryota > Viridiplantae > Streptophyta > Magnoliopsida > Asterales > Asteraceae > Stevia > Stevia rebaudiana. The sequence goes on from WOUH02015528.1 coordinate 1,648, forward strand.
TCTCTTTTCCTTGACCGCGTTTCAGATTCATAACCACCGGCCGGAATCCGGCGGTTCTCGCCGGAGCACACCGAATCCGGTAAGAAAGCCACTCAAACTCGAATCCGAAACTGGCTACACAACTCTTGGGATCTCTCTTACTTATGACAACCTTCAATTTGGGGTTTTAACAGACCATTAACTTGAAAGTAATCGGGACCCTAGCCGAAATCGTTTCCGTCGCCGGAATTGCGACCGTACCCTAGTCGTCGCTAGGGAGAAGGTCATTTTAGCCCACCACGTCGCCTTCTCTTGTCTTGAGCATCTCCAAACCAGATCCATCGGAGCACCAGTCGGAGCCTCACCGGAGTCGGTCTCCCTGCTCTCTGCTCGATATAATGTTTGAACAAACCACCCCAATTGGACCTGTACTCGGCATCAACACCACCTACACCAACTTCAATCGAGTGCTTCCATGCGAGACCAGATCTCGAAGCTACAAAACAAACAATCGGTAGGGTTCTCAACCATCCTCTCTCTGTCCCTGCTCGATTTGTAGAGATTTGGTCGAATCTTTTGTTTTGGAATGGTGTTCGCCTGGTTTGGAGGTCGACGAATAGGAAGCAGATAAACAAGAACCTTATTTTCTCTTTTGCCCCTCATGATTCTACATGTTTTCACTTTTGTTTATTTAAGTTGTCGATATTACATAATGGCCCCTTCAGGTTAAAAAAGAGGCAAAAAAACCCTCATGTGCATGGCACATGATTGAGTTAACAGAAAATTTTAACGAGAGTTAGCATAAAGAACGAAGCGAGTAATTTATCAAAACACAATGATGTTTCTCGTCAATTTTGAAAATAAAGGACATGTACTAAAAAATGGGACAAACATAAAGGAAGATTTGTGTAATTTACTCTTATAAATATATACAAGAACCAATGTTGCAAAACTCGGCCTCCAAGGCCGTGGAATCCCCGAGTACTCGCTTTAAGGAGGTGTTTCGGGGCGATTTTATGCTAATTCAAGTAGGTTCAAGGATTCGGTTAAAATCAGCACTCCAAGGAGGTCCAATATTTGTGGTATTGTGGTGTTTTATCTATTTGATTTATTAAGATTATAGTTGGAAATTGTTTGATGCAGTTATTGATTTGAACATATATTTTGTTAAATATTAGTAAATTTATTATATTTGCATATATATAATCTCTGGAAAATAAAGTTATTTGTAATTTACCATATTCGAGTACTCCTCGAATACTCCCGAATGAGTACTCTCGAGTAGACCCCGCATACTCCCAACTTCCAGTCGATCAACCTAGAGAATTTTGTAACCTTGACAAGAACCAATAAAACATATTGCTAATTGTTTCACCATATAGTTCCTTTCATGATTATAGAATCACATGTCTTACATTTGAAAAACCCAACAAGCCATAAAATATAACCAAAATGAAAACATATCATGTTCCAAAACACCTTTGCAAAATATATCCATTTACATTGCCACGTTCATGTCCCTACCCATTTTATGTACGAACTTTTCTCAAGTGTAAACAATCAAAATTTAGATGAAGAAGTATTAATATGGTAAGATATAACATGTAAATACATTAAAATATTTATCTTTAAACAATTACATTCATCAATTAATTGTAAGTTTCCTAATCTTATTCGCACTCATCTTTGTCACTTGAACTACCGCAAACCCAATATTGAGTGCAAAATGAACTTTAGCATTCATAGTCCTTTATAGTCATAAAGAACTTCTAAACAGACCGAAAACCTTCCCTCTAGTACAAATATATAATTCCAAGTCATACAAACATTCATGCATATTGCACCACACATCACATTGACATACCCTGCTCACACACCTTGTTTGTTTTACGGGAGACTTAATTATATGCTAGAACAAATAAAATAAATTACATGAAAGTGTTATACATAACAATAACATTTAAAAGATACCCCAACCTAGTTGGACATGATCACACCTTGCATTACAGAAAAGACATATATAACTCATAGTGTGCACTTATTATATCATTATGTCAAAGTAACAACACTCATCTATCAAAATACAAGCTAACTTAAAAAAACATTATTCTACAAAGGTTACCTGTCAACATTCTAGGAATATATCACTACATCCTTACTCAATACACATCACATACACTAAACATCATGCCACACCAACATATGTCTATACATTTTGTGTCCTACCACTCTTCGACCCTTACGTGTCTGGAAAAAAAATGACTCATAACATAAAACTTGTTATTCAAATCGATATCGGATAAATACAAGAAAAACATGTATACCAGACACTTTGATCAGCCGTGACTCACATGTCATTAAAGCAAGATCCATAAGCTGGGTAGTACCCTGACTGGCCCGGACCAAATCCGGACCGAAGTACCGAGACAAGAAAGTGGTGAACTTGAAACTGAAAACCGAATCGTGAATTCTCTGGTCGGTCCAGAACCAAATACGTTTTCACAGTTTCGGTCTTGAAATAACCGAATGGAGCAGCTGCATGTTTTTTCATCAATTCTAAATGACAATCCAATTCATAAAAATAACCGAATACGTTTTTGGAGCTGCACTTTTTTTTAACTGTACATTTATGGCTGCAATATGCCATAATGCTAATATGTAACATGGGGTTCACATTTTTCATGAATTGAGCTGGCCATAAACAACTAGGATAGATATAAGAAAGCTCTTTAATATTTCATGTGTTTTGCGAGTACCCTATTAAGTAACGGCCAGACTGACCCTAAAACCGAAATAATATAAAATAGAAACCGAAAACCAATCCTTGAAATTACTCAATCCCAAGTTCTCAGATTTCGCGAGTCGGTTTCGTGGGGCAGGACCAGTGCTTACCGATATCTAAAATAAAAAACACTTCTAGTCTCTTACCCCACCCCCACCCCCACCCCACCCCATCCCTACATCACTCTCTCCATTTCCATATGATATACATTTCATCAAGAAAAATCTATAAATAGAACAAGAACAATTCTTTAATCAAACTCACAACAATGAAGCATCACCAACAGCAAACGTCATCAGAGGCCGTATCTTCATCCTCATCATTAGCAGAAGGAGCAACAATTTCATCATCATTATCGACATCACAGCAGCCGCCGCGTTCACCGGCCTTACAACTAATGAATGCAACATCTCTGGCGACTGACGACCATCCTGCATCATCATCTTCTCGTGATTGTTCATCCTCATCCTCATCGTCATTGGAGTCCGTAACAATCCAGAGACGAGGTGAATTCAAGGCCATTTGTAAATGGACGATCTTCAATTTTCCTAGGGTTAAAACCAGGATTTTGTGGAGTAAGTATTTCGAAGTCGGCGGTTATGATTGTCGTTTGTTAGTGTACCCTAAGGGTGACTCACAGGCATTGCCTGGCTATATTTCCATATATTTACAAATCATGGACCCTAGAGGAACCTCATCTTCTAAATGGGACTGTTTTGCTAGCTATCGATTAACTGTTGTGAACTTAATCGATGATTCAAAATCTGTTCATCGTGATTCATGGCACAGGTTTTCCACAAAGAAGAAGTCTCATGGATGGTGTGATTTTACACCAGCCGCTTCTATTGCTGACACGAAATCAGGTTTTCTGTTCAATGAGGATCATTGTGTTCTAATTACTGCTGATATTCTTATCTTGAATGAATCCATTAACTTTGTGCGTGATCACAATGAGCTTCAATCCAGTTCTGGATTGAATTGGGTTGTGATGAACGGGCCAGTTGGTGATGTTCTGAGTGGGAAGTTCACTTGGAAGGTTCATAATTTCAGTTTGTTTAGAGAAATGATTAAGACACAGAAGATAATGAGCCCTGTTTTCCCTGCTGGAGACTGTAATTTGAGAATTAGTATTTATCAGAGTACTGTTAATGGGGTGGATTATCTATCAATGTGTTTGGAAAGTAAAGACACCGAGAAGGTGTCAATTGCTGATAGAAGTTGTTGGTGTTTGTTCCGGTTGAGTGTTTTGAATCAAAATCCGGGGATATATCACATACATAGGGATTCATATGGACGATTTGCTGCTGATAATAAAAGTGGGGATAATGCCAGTTTAGGGTGGAATGATTATATGAAAATGATGGATTTTTCAAGGGTTGATTCAGGCTTTTTGATGGATGATACAGCTGTGTTTAGCACAACTTTTCATGTGATTAAGGAGCATTGCAGCTTCTCTAAAAATGGTGGATTAAACGGAGGTAGAGTTGTGAGTGGTGCTCGAAAGTCAGATGCTCATATGGGAAAATTCACATGGAAGATTGAAAATTTTACAAGGTTGAAGGATCTTCTTAAAAAAAGAAAAATTACAGGACTTTGTATCAAGAGCAAGAGGTTTCAAATTGGAAACCGTGATTGTCGCCTTATAGTTTACCCTCGAGGTATGCAATGTGATTGCACGTTTTTTGAAAATTTGTTTTCCTGGATGATTAGTAACAATGTAGCAAGCTGTAGAAAGAATTTGTGCGCCTTCATATGAGCTAAATGTTCAGTTGCTTGTTAGACTGTAAGAATCCAAAAGTTACTTAGAGAAAATATAACTAATGTACAATTGAAGATAAGTAAGGGTGTTCACTATTTTAAAGTCATGCTTGTCAATAAGGGGGTGTTTGTTTGTAACATTTTTTATACACTGACTTCAGGTTGTGATAATTACTTACATATTATTTGTTGCTCGTAAAACAATCAGAATTTATCAAACACTCAACACCAACATAAGTAACTATCATAACTATAAATATATGTATGAATTATGATTTTGACACTTGTGCTTCATCGTATCAGGGCAGTCTCAACCGCCATGTCATCTTTCAGTTTTTCTAGAAGTTACGGACTCACGTAACACTACAAATGACTGGAGTTGTTTTGTAAGCCATCGTTTGTCAGTTGTCAATCAAAAAATGGAGGATAAATCTGTCACAAAAGAATCTCAAAACCGTTACTCAAAATCCGCAAAGGATTGGGGCTGGCGTGAATTTATTACTCTCACGAGTTTATTTGATCAAGACTCTGGGTTCCTTGTTCATGATGCTGTTGTGTTTTCAGCAGAAGTTTTAATTCTCAAGGAGACATCCTTAATGCGTGAATTTACTGATAAAGAAAGAGAATCTGGTCTATTTGCAGATAAATTAGGCAAAATGAGTTCTTTTACATGGAAGGTAGAGAATTTCTTGTCTTTTAAAGATATAATGGAAACGCGAAAAATATTTAGCAGATATTTTCAAGCTGATGGTTGTGAGCTTCGTCTTGGTGAGTGGTTTTCGTCTGTTTACCGTTTGTTAAAATGAGAACTAATTAGACAGATTGGTTTGCGAAATATAACAGGTTTGTGTACCAATTAAAAGTAACAGGTTTGGGTCTTATGCTATCAATTTTTTATCGAGTTTGGGTATTAAGGCTAACTTTTGTTAACTTTTCCATTTTATTAGGTCGAAAATGAGCAAAATACCCTTTGAATTTGACTATTCAAAATGTCAAAATTATTTTGGTCAAACCATCCTCATTTTACAGGAAGTTAACAGGAGTTAGCTTCAATACCCAAATTAGTTACAAAATTGAAAGCATAAAACCTAAACCTGATACTTTCCGCAAACCACATGGATAATCATTGTAGTTAACTCTTAAATGATAATCTTTATAGTAACTATTACAGTTATTTTTGTTTAAATATTTTTTATTTTATTTTATTTTTTTCAGGTGTCTATGAGTCATTTGACACAATATGCATATACCTTGAGAGTGATCAGTCAGTTAACACTGACCCTGATAAGAACTTTTGGGTGAAATACAGGATGGCTGTATTAAATCAAAAGAATCCTTCCAAAACTGTGTGGAAAGAGTCCTCTATTTGCACAAAGACCTGGAATAATTCAGTTCTTCAATTTATGAAGGTTTCAGATATGCTTGAAACAGATGCAGGTTTCCTTGTACGAGACACCATTGTCTTTGTTTGTGAAATCTTGGATTCCTGCCCATGGTTTGAATTTGCAGATCTAGAGGTCAGTATGTTAATTAAATACTACATTTTTTTTATATTATACCTTCAAAATAGTATTCTAAAGGTTGTGTTTAACCTACCTGATATCTTTTTCAGGTTTATGCTTCTGATGATGATCAGAATGCATTGACAACTGATCCTGATGAACTGATTGATTCGGAGGACAGTGAAGGGATTAGTGGAGATGATGAAGATTTGTTCCGGAATCTTCTTTCAAAAGCAGGATTTCATCTCTCATACAATGATAACCCTTCTGAGCCTCAAATTACTTTAAGAGAAAAGCTTCTTATCGATGCTGGCGCGATAGCCGGATTCTTGACCGGACTTCGCGTTTACCTTGACGACCCCGCGAAAGTCAAACGTTTGCTTCAGCCTACCAAACTCAATGACGGGAAGAAAAATGCTAAAACAAATGAATCTTCGCCAAGTGTCATGAACCTTTTGATGGGAGTCAAAGTGTTGCAGCAGGCAATAATTGATTTGCTTCTTGATATTATGGTGGAGTGTTGTCAACCGTCAACTTCTGAGGATGATTCTTCTGATAGACCTTTTACAGATGATATTTGCCTTCTGGAACCTTCACCTTCACAACTTAATGTAAATGACAGGCTGGATTCCGGTGCAGATAATATCTCTACTGCTTTAGCTGTACAAAGTTCAGACATGAACACGAATCACACGTATGAAAACAGCTCTACTTTTTGTCCACCTGAAACGTGCACTGCTGCTACTTCGTCCGAGAGTTCGTCCTTTCGCTCCAAGGTATACATTGTAAATTCACATAATCGGTCACAATTATTCAAATTTTGTCAAAAATGTGTGTATATATATAAGTTTGAAAAAATTATATCCATACATTAGGGAACCCAGAAAGCTACACCCTAAAGCTAAACCCTAAAAACTAAACTCTAAACCCTAAAAGCTATCTATAAGCTAAATTTTAAATCTTAAAAGCTAAACCTCATATATATTTAATGAGTCAAATCGGAGTTTGTCTTAATTGGTTCCCTAGTGTTTTTAGGTTCCCTTATGAACCTTTATCTGAATATATAAAATTGTTTAGTGGATTGTTGTGCATCCAGACTAAATGGCCAGAAGAGTCTGAGGAACTCTTAGAATTGATTGTGAACTCATTACGAACACTTGATGGAGTTAGTTGTCCTGAATCTAGACGAAGACCACACTCTGCAAAAAAGATGATTCTGGTATTAGAAAAGGCTCCTAAACATCTGCAATCTGACTTAATCTCTCTTGTTCCTAAATTAGTTGACCATTCTGAACATCCACTTGCTGCATCTGCACTCTTGGATAGACTTGCAGAACCTGATTTACAGATACTAGTAAGATAGTCGCTTTTCTTTTCTAATGTCTAGCTGGCAGTTTTCTCTTCTGACACGTGGCATCATGTTCAGGCTCTTGGTGCTCTTATTCAGTTGAAGTGCGACAATGAAGTTTGGGAACGAGTTTTGATTCAATCTTTTCTACTTTTGGAAGACTCAAATGATGCACCTCTTGCAGCGATTGTTGATTTTATATTCAAAGCTGCATTGCACTGCAATCATCTTTCAGAAGCAGTAAGCGTCTTATAACCTTTTTCTTATTTTTTTTTTATTTTTTTTCCACATTTGGAAAAATAAATTGTATTGTTCTGTGCAGGTTATATCTGTCCGTACAAGATTAAAACATTTGGGCGATGAAGTTTCTGTTAGCGTGCTTGATTATTTGAGTCAAACAGTAGCAGGCTGTACCGATGTTGCTGAAGCTATACTAAAAGATATTGCAAATGATGATGATTATCTAGAAATTGGCCCATGTGGAATTTTTTTATTCGGTGAAAATGGAGCAGATGATCAAACTTTCGGGCCTCCAACCGCTAATTTTTCTGATATTTACATGTTAATAGACATGTTATCCATACCGTGTCTTGCTTCTCAAGCTTCCCAAACATTTGAGAAAATTGTGTCTCAAGGTGGAATTTTAGCAGCATCAGTTGCAATGGTTTTAGAAAGACGGTTAAATATAACATCAAAATTTGCTTCTGAAAATCATCCACATGAACCAGTGGTGGTTGAAGGAGAAACCGTTGAACAATTGAGAGTTCAACGTGATGATTTCACTTCTGTTTTAGGTTTAGTTGAGACATTAGGGCGTTGTAAAGATCCATGTGTGATAGGGTTTGTGAAAATGCTTTATACAATATTGTTTAAATGGTATGCTGATGGACCCCACAGGTTGAGGATATTAAAGAGGCTGGTGGATCGAGCCACTAGTACTAGTCGGGAAGTAGATTTAGATTTGGAAATTTTGGTGTTTCTTGTTTCCGAGGAGCAGGAGTTTGTTAGACCGGTTTTGAGTATGATGCAGGCGGTTGCTGATCTGGCGAATGTTGATCGCGCTACACTTTGGCATCAATTGTGTGCCAGTGAAGATGAGTGTATACGCGTTCGTGAAGAAAGCAAAGCGGAAGTTTGTAGTTTGGTTAAAGAGAAGGATGGTTTGATTCAAAAGCTGAGTGATGTTGAGGCTGCTAATACTCGTCTTAAGGTAATTGTAATTAGTGCTATTGGTTATCAGTTATTTAAGTTGAAAGTTTTTAATGGTGGTTTGATTTAATTATGTTTTTTTTTTGATGAAATGACAGATCGATATGAAGGCTGAAATGGATCGATTTGGTTTGGAGAAAAAGGAAATGACTGAACAAATGCAAGAAATAGAAAAACAACTTGAATGGTTTCGATCAGAACGAGAAGATGAAATCACTAAGCTTACTTCTGAAAAGAAAATATTCCAAGAGAGGCTTCATGATGCAGAGGCACAATTTTCTCAATTGAAATCCAGGAAACGTGACGAGCTGAAGGTATTATTATTATTATTATTATTTATTATTATTATTATTATTATTATTATTATTATTATTATTATTATTATTATTATTATTATTATTATTATTGTTAATTATTAATAGTTTTAAGGCTTTGGGGCATGAAACCATACTTAAAGGGTACTCTCCACTTTTGAAGTGTAAGTGTTTAAAGGGTGTGTACAATGTAATCTTAAATGAGCTCTCTCCTAAGAACTCCATGGATTCTTCATCTTGAATACATGAAAGTTTGAGAGCATTTGAGGGGTAGATAATGTAATCTTATGACTAATAAATTATGTTTGCTTATGCTTTTAGTCATTTACATTTCTTCATTTTAGATTGGTGCTTGTGTTCTTCAACATCTTCACCCATCTTCATAACTTTCTATGTTTTTCATATGCTTGTTATTCATAAATCCGGGTAGATTTATTGTGCACCGATCCTACAAGCATGAAGTCTCATACTCTTAAGTTAAGACTAGGTTGTCATTTGTCAAGACACTCCTGAGTGTTGCCACAACTAACTTATGCAACAGAAACTGTGAATTTTGTAATTTTTCGTAACCAGTGTAAATAACGCAACAAACTTATTTGAATAACACTAGTCGCGTTAAATTACTTAATGAAATTATTTTTTCATAAATTCTAAAGGTATAAAAGAAATTACTTTTGGACTTGAAGTCTCCCACTAATCCACCGTGTTTTGTTTTCCACATATTGAGTTTAAAGTCTCGCATGCTGCACTAAATGTTACTTTTCACATATTAAGCTTCAGTTTTTTAATCTTGCCATCAAAGTATTATAACCCAAACAAATTAAAAGAAACCGCCCAAACATAGTGACAGATAGTTGGACTAAATTATAATTAATATCTTTAACCAATTCTTAATACTTATCTTACTCTAATAAATGATTTCAAGAGATGTGATGTGTTAGGGTGGAGAGAGTTTACCCTCCCAAACAAAAGTATCCTTTCAAATTATCAATCAAATTATGTCACGTCAAATGTTTTAACTATCTTCCAAAATAATCTTTATTAGTGGTAAATTGGTAATGATACCCTCCCAACTATCCCTCACCTTTTTTTATGTTTTTTAAAAAGAATAAAAAAAACATTAATAATACTAAGTTTTTTAAATGATTGAACAACAAAGTTACATTATAAATACGAAAAAATAAGAACATAAAAATAAAATAAAATAAACAAAAAAAATGCATCTAATTATTCGCGTTATTTTCCGGGTTCACTTCCGGCATGTTTCTCGCTACATGCTCCACGAGATCAAATCGAAGCTTAAAATGTAACGCCGAGTCTTGCAACTCCGCAAGCACGTTATCATCAATCACTGGTTCTACTGGAGGATCCCTTATGTAGACCGGTGATATGTCAAAGTTATCGTCTTTTAATATCATATTGTGCAATATCATGCACGCATAAACCCTGTTTCTAATCTTTCCTTTAGTCATAGCCCGACTAGGTCGTCTAAGTATTCCCCATTTCGCTTTTAAAACACCAAAAGCGTGCTCAACATCTTTTCTTGCAGATTCTTGCAACTTCTTAAATTTCTTTTCCTTTGGATCGGTAGAAAATGGGAATGATTTAACAACTGTAGACCACGTAGGATATATCTCGTCCGTTAGATAGTATCCACGCTTGTATAGACGATCATTGACAAGAAATGGACACTTAGGTGGTGTTCCAAGTTCCTCGGTTGTAAAAAGTGGTGATTGTTGACGAACGTTGATGTCGTTGTTGGAGCCGGCTAGACCACAAAACGCATGCCAAAACCACAAATCATTTGAAGCCACCGCCTCTAACATGAGTGTCGGGTGGGTATTGTCGTATTGATGATCACCTCTCATGTATTGTCCACGAAATTTAGTCGAACAATTTCTCCAAACAAAATGTGTACAGTTAATGCTACCGAGCATACCCGGAATTCCCTGTCTATCTTCATGTGCTTCATACAATAGCGCAATGACTCGGCTGGTTGGTTTTAGTAAGAATTCACTGTGGTATAATTTAATTATAGCATTAACAAAATGCTCTAGGCATTCACGCGATGTTCTATTTGCCATGTTTAAGTACTCATTGTACTCGTCGGGAGTGTTACCGGTTACGAGTTGTTTAACCGCCGACGTATATTTTTATAACAGCGTGAAACTTTTCCTCCCTCTTGCGTCCATTCTCTCTTTAAAATAATCAAAGTTAGCTTCTATGTCTTCTACAGTTTTTAAAACAACCTTTTTAACATTTGAAACCTTTCGCGAAAGATGTGTTCCCCGTATACCGGATCGGCTACGAAATAGTCTCTCATGAGCTTCTCTTGAGCTTGTTCACGATCATCTGATATGCGTTCGACTTGTTGTAGTTGTGTCACCTAATTCAGCTTGAGCTTCGGCAACAATACCCACTAAAAATTCAATACTCTCATCCCCGACAATAAACTCGAACTAATCGGAAGGTGAGTTGGGTGGGATATAAATGTTAGGGTGATCCATTTTTTGGGTGTGGGTGAAGGAAAAAATATGAGTTTTATTGATGTGGGGTTGAAAGAAAAATATAAAACATATGTGGATTTATGGGTTTTATTTATAGGGTGTGTTAAAATTGATTAATTTTTTTTAATTATAACGGTCAAATAGGGGTAACGGTCGAAAATTTTAACGTTGGAATCATCAACCCGACTCGGCAAAAACTAGCCGCCCACCCAATACCCGCTACGGTGGCGGTGGTGTTGCCGCTCGGCTTCAAAAGCCGATTTCCTTACCCGTTTGGTACTCCGTCCACCCTTACTTTCTAATTTGTTTATCTAAAGTTTTATAAAAACTTTTTATTTTATCTTAATTTTATAATACGTATTTAACTTTTAAAAATTATTCAAGCACTACCAAAAAACTGTACTCTTTTCCACAAACATATTTGTTCGAAATTTGTAGAAAATTTTTTTAGCCACAAATTACCAACAAAATGCGTTTGTCTGAAAAACCTTGACAGGTGTTTGTAGGAAACTTTGCTACAAAATATCGACCAAATTATTTTCAAAACCTTTTTTTAATTAACTTCATTATACCAAAAATTTCCTACAAACATAACTTTTACCGACTTTTTTTTTCTAATCTAAAAAAAATTCCTACAAATTTCCGACAAACATCTAATTTTTTTTTTCAACCAACATTTTTTTACTTCTAAAAAATTTCCTACAAATTTCCTTCAACCATGTAATTTTTTTCCTACTAATTTCCAACACAAGTTGAAACCTTTTCACTAATTTTTTTCTACAAATTTCCAACACAAGTTGGAACTTTGCTTTTTCCACGCTATAAAAAAATTAAAGGTAACCAAGTTGCAAAAAATAACATAAAAAAGTGTATTGCATATATATAGCAATCCTTTGACCATTGAAGTAATCATCAAACTACATAACATGTCTTTCATTCAAAAAACAAATATAACACAAGTCTTAACATACTAAAAGACCAAACAAGTAAGAAGATACTTATCCGCAAATCTTTTCATAAATTCCTCCATTTTTTTTGTGTCTATTGTGTTCAATCCTTTCTTTTTCCACTTTTCTTTGCATTTGTTCCAAGCGATTTTCGATGCTTTGTCAAGTCTCTATTTCTTTTTTTAACTGGCCTCGAATATCTTTAACCTATAATGTATTTTACATATATAATTAATACATAAGGTTACTCATGATACTTAGTTATCATACGTTTCTTTTCCACACAATGCAATTAACCAGGTTTAGTTTAAATCGCACCAATATATAAAATAATAGTTAAGATAAAGTACATGAGCTATGAAACTAAAACATCATCGTATGTTAGTGACCCGCAAATAATAATATTCACAGTTGGTGTAACTTAATAAAATTTATAATAATAAGAGTTAATTACAGTTACCCTCATTGTGAATGTTTTAATTAATGTGTTTCACTCCAGAAGATTTAAAACTGCAATTACACTACAATAGTTTCAAACAACTAACAATTTCACTATACCATAACAATTCCATCCCTAACATTGTTAGTTGCTCAAAAATTGAGGGTTATATATGTCTTTTTACTCATATAGTTACCCATAACCTATAATTAGCACAAAAGCTACTGAACAGGCTATTAAATTGGTTTTTTTTGTTTGACGTACTTCAAATAATATGCAGCTAGAAGAAGACACCAAGTACTATGTCTATACTATTTTCAAAATGTGAATTGATATTACCAATCCAAGTTATAATTTAAGAAACAAAAAGTCTGCAACTAGTTGGCCTCTTTCACGTGTGTATATTCAGTTAACGAAAATATTAATAATTATAATAATGGAAGCAGTGGATTTACAATGTCATGAATAGACTTTTGTTAAAAAATAGTAAGAGCGCAAACAGCGATCATTACCAACACAAACACTGGTCTATATTTAAAAGGTTTTTAATCAATAATCTAATTCTTAATTATACCTTCAACCATAACTTATATTCATATAATTGGTAAAAATTAATTGTTTTAATGTTACTTAATCTTTATTTCTATATATATATACATTTAATATTGAGTAAAGTGCAACTTTTGTCCATGCGTTTCCAAGTCTTAATAGTTTTGTACACTAAATTTCAGGTTTTAATTTTCTTTTAAAGGTTTGGGGACAAAAATATTTGGTAATTATAAATTCTTTTATTCGCAACCAACGTAATACGCGCGTCTATGACCAAACTATATATATTTATATATATATATATGTTGTACTACTTGTATTTTTACTACATGTTTTAGAAGAGGGTCAAATGTGTATGTATATGGGAGTTCTTTGATCTAGCAATCAGATACTCAAATTACTTGCTAAGAGCATTCACATTAGGTTTTATAAATTTGGTGTGAGTGTATCCTCTGTATTATAGAGATTTATTGAAAGTGGTTGTGAGTGGAGGAATATAGAGAAATTGATAGATTCTCTAAGAGCATTCACATTAGAGTCTTTATAATTTATGTGAGTGAGTTTTTTATATTATAGAGATTGGTTGAAAGTGGTTGTGAGTAGAGAGATATAAAGAAACTGATGAAACTA